>LS486744.1:377028-405483 GCA_900490705.1 Pristionchus arcanus
TCTTAATTACTCGTCATAAGAAGCAGAATGATCCTTAGAACGAGTCTCTAGCTTGTCTAGAAGCGGAGTTATGAAAATCAGACCTTGAATTTGCAGCAGCCCTGCAGCCGCTGCAGCAATCGGTATCAACTTGAAACTTTTTTTCTGGGTAGCCCTCGAACATATCTCTACGCATAAAAAGTTTGAAAACATAGAAAAAAATATTCTAGGAATAATGATTATTTGAAATAGTATGATTCGATTGCGTCATCACTATGCAATAATATCGATTTTTTTGCGATACCGTATTACTTGCAAAATTGTCTTCTATATACTTTCTTCGTAATGCCAAAGTTTCAGATCAACAGCTTTCCTGGTTCAAAAATTACAACGCATTGAAAAAGTGACCAATGACTTATGAGCGATACTGTACCCCATGAATTTTACCGTGAACAGCGTGAAACTAAAGGTTCCCAATCCAGACGTTTAAAAATGGACCACGCATTCTGGTTGATCAATTCTGCCTGAGAAGCGAAAAAAAAAGATAATTAAAGAACCAATGGAAAAATATTGTCCTTTAACAGTTATACTAACCAATAATGAACTGTGGTGCGCAAAGCCTCATATGGAACTAATTGTGATACGATAAGTTTTTTTTCAAATGGTTAATGCCAGCTACCAATTAGTCCTCCCAGAACTACCTGCTCTTGGGTACACTCCGAAACGCACTTTCACCTTCCTCATAAATTTTACCGGGAAGCGTGCGAAATTGACTTGATTCACTAATTTTAATTACAAACACTAAATTTTTCAGATGATAATGAATTGGAGAATTGAAATTGATGTTCTACTCACATTCTGGTTCTCGGACAGATAGAGATGGGATCCGACCAGTCGCATCCAACACTTTGGCCATTTGTTCGTTGCCGCGTCCCGTAGCTCCTCCGCTGTCTTCCTACAAATAGTATTGTTGTTTTTCTTTTCAATTTAAATAATGCAAAAAGCGATTGAAAACGTAGTAAATAAAAAAAATTTTTTTAGAGCATCTCATACGAGAACCCCTGGGCGCCCCATAAACTAGCGCCGATAGCATCTTTCTAATCGCTTGATCTCCCGCCTACCCTCATCAATTCAATATCCCCCTATATATTACCTCCTTCTGATCCATCCCTCGAATGTTCTTCCCGTATCGAGTAGATCCGAATCGGACACGACACACAGAGGACTGCCACTGCTGCGAACCGACCTGAAATTGAGAATTACAGAAGCGCATTAAACTTTTGAAGACCCCTAATCCAGGTGGATACGTGTTTCACAGTTGCTTCTATTGTAATTGATCAACCACGATTCCGATATTTGGGCGAACAGCAATGTAGGAATAATAAGTGCAATCGAAATGTTCGGCTATCGAAATAAATATCAGTACAATAATCATCTGAACATCAACATCACTTTTCCCTACGAGATTGTTAGTTTACTCATATGAAAGATGAAAAGCCCATCGACCGGCTGAAACAGAGTTTCAATCTCACTTCTAAAGAAACGAAATGGGCGGCGGTCGATCATCCATAATCCCCTTCAATAGAAAAGCAACAACGATAAATAAGTTATTCTCAGATGTGATCGTCGAAGGCCGCGTGGGTGTGCATTTCACACGGTTTTCTAAGTCTGTCAAACGCAACAACAACGATTGTTTCGCTATTTTGGTTCGTACTACACACAATATTCCAACCAATACAAAACAATGCACGTCTATATGCCCTTTTATCCTATGATTCGAAAGAATAAATCATGAGAATTTATTCATATCCCGCGGGATGCACTGCTCAATCAACAACAAAGACTAGATGAGTTCGCGCTTCACCATATCTTCTAATTCCACCAATAATGAAACTTGCTATCTCACAGCGACACGAAAAAAACATTTTAAAAAAATAATACCAAGCCGATGGGGACTGGGCGACGATCGATCCTTCGTCCCACGTCGCGCTGCAATTTCGTCATCATTAGGCAATATGAAATCAGTTATCGATTCACCCCTACCGTAACCCCTCCCCCACTCACTGTCCGCTCTCATGGCTGGCACTGCTCATGCCCGAGTCCTGCACGGCGCGATACGGTCGCAGCGTGTACTGTATCGGCGCGCACCACTGCAATCGATCGATAACTGGAGGAATACAGTATTTCATTACCGTACCTCAGGATCGGTCACTTTCGCCGCGTCTGATGCAACACCCAATTGCTTGAGCTCGTTCGGCGCCGCTACCGTAATCTCCGAGAACTCCTTGGGACCTGTAAGGGTGCGAGATAATACCGTAGAACTTTGAGAAGGATACCGTATCCTAGCATTATCGATTGATTCCACTCACAGGGTACATTGTACGTCAACTGATCCTCCTCATCGTTGTTATCTCGGACGACCTTGTTGTCGATGAAAGAGCTGAGAAAGGGAAATAATCAAAAAAATCGATAATCTACCGTAACTCACCGAGTGTATCCATTCGCCTGATGTCTCATCGTGCGCGTCCGCTGAACCACGTGAGGTCTGCAATTATTGATTATTGATTTGTCGAGGATGTCACACGCACACTGGCTGGGCCTCAAACAGGGCAATGTGTATTATCACTGCATCTCGAGTTCACCAACTTATTGAAAGATTGAAGAGCGTTGAAAGTCAATCGACCACTTGTTGGAAGAGCCAGAAATACTGTCAGAAAAAAATTGGAGCTAACAAGGAGCACCTCACCAACCAAAATCAACCTACAACATTCACCTACGTCTTCGATCTCCTGCACAATTACTATTTTTCCCATACAAGGAATACCCATTGACGGACTGAGTACCTAGACAACTTTACCTATAGGTGCAACCTGACACTCACTGGTGAAATAAATGATTTTGTATCGTATTTATAGTAAACTGGCCTCAGAGAAAAACTAGACGAATAAAAAAAAACACAAATGCACCTACCCCTGAGTGTCCACTGACAGCAGATCGTACGTGAGATGGGTCGGACGCTCGAGGCTCTGCAGGAAATTGCCGATTTTTATAAATTTTGAGAATAACTGGCGGGAAATTCAAAAATTCAAATAAAGTGGGGGGTGCCAAACGAACCGCTGGTTCCTCCTTCGTTGTTGTCATCGTGCCAAGGGAGGCGCGACGCTTCGTCCTCAAATCCAATTTGTCAGCAAATTCCACCAAATTCAATTTTCACAATTTGCCCCGGATGCGGCGAACTCCTTCTTGTTTACTGTTGTCACAACTCTTCCCAATGCGATTTTCACCTCTCTGGGAAGCGGGAATGTGCTGGGATGAGGGGGGCAAGACTGAGCGACAATACCTCATCAGGGCCATTCCAATCAGATTCTGTACGAATGTCGACGAGCGGCGGCGATTCAGCGTCGCTGATGACTGCAAAAATGCTTATTTATTAGAATTCAAATCTATGAAGCCAATGAAAATTCCCTGGAAGCGCAACCTTATGGCAAAAGTGTGTACCACAGAATCACGAGGTTGGATCTTTTCAGCTTTCGCATGGATGAAACTTTTTCATCCGAGTAAACTCGCATTCACAAAAGATAGCGAAATGCCTACTGCAGTATACTGTCGAAGCCAGTTCTACTGCATCACAAGTTAAATTGTTTTCGACGTAGTGCCTTTCACTTCGATTGGGATGATTAATCTCTAGAGAGTAGAGCGTCATCTTGAACTTTGTATCGATTTGGAATGATTCCGATTGTTCCCCCCTTCAATAACAACAACAACAACAAAAACAAAAACAAAAACAAGTACCTTCTCGGGCGTCTTTCCCACTGGACTCTGCAACATCTGCAGTTGTTCTTCCTTCTTGCTCTCTTCAGTGCTCTCTACCGTAGGACGAAGGGATCCCGGAGCGAGTTTGAGTGGCCGAACCGTCCTGAGATTACGGTAGTTATCGATCGAGTGAAAGAAGTGGAGAAAAGGGAGGGAAACTCTAGCTAGGGGCGAATTCAATCATTTCTACGACCTTTCGCCTTCTTCTTTCATCCGACTGAATCACTTCGTTTTCGAGCAAACATTCTCGATATTGGCCCTACCCTCCCTTTACCTCTCTCAACGTACTGGCCATAAATTTCAAAGGGTTATATTGCACGAAATATACCATTGCTCAAACAACCGTAAAGTTAGAATTTTGTTTGGATAGTATGTTATGGTATTACTACTGTGCAGCTGTTTATCAAAATATGTTCACACTTTGAAACATCAATTGTCAAAGTTGTTCAATCTAGTCGCTTTCAGTCAAAATCTCACGTTGTCATCCATTTTGTTCTGTCAAAGGAATCGCCTCGCGTACAACATGAGTAAAATCGAGAGGCACCCTTTCGAGCCCAAATTTGGCCTCACATGTGTCACATGTTTCGTTTCACGTTTCGAGATAAGAAACAAAGCTTACTTCTTGGGTGCATTTGCTCCCTTAGGCATGATGGAGGGTGAATCGAGCGGTCTCTTCCTCACAAGCAGCACCAACTGCAGTGAGGGAGCTGCAAGGGTCGCAGCTACCGATTTTAGATCCCATCCAATCACCTGAAAACAAGATTCTTGCTTTTTCTTCGTCATGCAACTAGTATATTCTCCGTTTCAGACATGCTACAAGACAACGAGTTCCCGTTTTTATGTAATATCTTGTAGGCTTATATTTCACAAAAAAAACAACTTTTTTTAACTTGATGAATTCGCTTTTCGGCACTACTACAATATCAACTATTCGCGGTCTTGGCGATTAATGCACCAATCCCATCGAATTTTTAAACCAATCAATCAATATCGCATACCGTATGCTGATCGACCATGACCAGCTCGTCTCCTGCATCGATCTTTCCTCCATCAGCAGGAGTGTCCACTCGCACCTCACTCACTACGTGCACTCCCAGATAGGAGGACTGCAGATCGATACCCTGAATATTGATACTCACAGATATTGTATACTACCGTACTACTTCGCGAATAGAGATGCCATGATAAGAATCGGTCTCGTCATTCCTCTTACTCTCTCGCCAGAGTTGCGTAAGAGCTTTCAGAATGAAGAGACGAATTTTCACTCTATTTTCGAATCCCCCACCATCTCGTAGAATCACAATTGTTTGTCTTATGAGCTACCGTAATCTACCGTATTGAATGATAAACTACCGTACCCATGGCACATTGGCATCGGCCCGTGTAATCTTGGTCTCGACGAGATATCCGGTGGATACGATCAGGGGATCATCGCAGCCCGTGCACACCCAATCGCAGATCTCACCGAGCTCCCCGATTTTCTGGAAATATACTTTTAATCGTTTAAAGAATTTGTTAGAAATAAGGAATAAGTTTTAAGTGGCGGTATACACAGAACCATTGATGAAGGGGATCAAACAACGACTTGAAGACCACACGAAGCGAGAAAGCGGCAGGGAATTTGTGAAATTAATAGGTTGTTCAAAACAAGCCGTGGGAATATTCCTTTTGTATGCACATGAGCTATATCAAAACCTCTAGAAACAGTAACTTCCCTAATCATTGAAAACTATGAAACCGACCTCAGCGATGTAGTTTGCTCGTCCGAAGACGTTGCTGGGGTTCTTGTCGTTGACGAAATCGGCGATCTGACATGGGAATGATCACAACTCACAAATCACGATCTCAACCAAAAAACGAGGCTATACCATCGACCATAATGGTTTCAAATCAACAATAACGAAGGAATTTACCGGTCTCAACAGATCGGAATTGACTTGTTTAGTTGAGCAAGCATTGCCCATGGGAATGTCATCAACGATTCATGACCATGTTTATTGGTCATGAACTCTCAGATGAATATAATTAACTATGCTCACCTCTTTCGTATACGCAACGACTCTCTGTCTTAGTTCAACGTACTCTTGAATGTCCACGAATGGAGATCTGCAATTAGTAACAATTACAAAGTACTTAAGTAATTTTTATATGACACATCAGATATATATCAATTGTGATCACCCCAATCCCACTGCCTTTGAGAAATATGTGAAACAGCACTCATCCTAGACCCATCACCATTGTGTTCTCGTGAATGTTCACGAATGGAGACAAGATTTTGCCAATTAAAATTTTCTAACGCTACCTCAAGAGAAAAACTACAACCACCCCAACACCGCTGCATTTGAGAATTTTGTGAAACACCACTCATCCCACATCCACCATTCTATTCCCGCATTCTCCTCGCTGTAATCCATCCAGTGTCGGTCCACTAAAAGGATCGGGAGACAAGAGTCAATTGCGTGCTCTCTCTCTCTCAAATGGATGCGCTTTCCCCTCTTTCGTTCCAGTTAGAGACGACGAGAGAACAGGCGGAATGGAGAGGGACAGACACATTGGGAATGCCTTCTCTTCCTCCATTTCCATTTCAGTTCCTTCTATTCGTCTCAGGACTGACTATCTAACGTTGCAATCGACCTCATTCACTCCCTTTCTCTCCCTTTTCATCTGAATAAAAGCCGGCGGAACAGGGCTTCACTCTACCTTCTTCCCTTACGCTTCATCTCACATCAAATCCTCGATATCCGAAACGCTTCAACAAATCTGCTGAGAAGTCAGAACCATTTCCGGTATAAAAATAGACATATCAAAATATGGAATAACAAGCAGAACTCCCAGATTGTAGCTTCCACTCTATAATTCCATTAGTCACAGTAGTCCTTTCCTAACTACATTTTGCCCCCTTACAACTACATCTCATTTTCGCCATCGATTGTAAAACAGGTGTAAAGTCTCTCGATAGGGACAGATTGTGTGCGAATTCCCTTCCTTCTCTCGTATTCACTCCGCTTTAGCCATCCAACCCGGCGCGATTTCGTCCCCATAATCCAACCGATTTCACTCCCGGTAGATTTGGATTCTCATTGTGTTACATACCCCATCAAAATTTCGTTTTGCAATATTTGGTCGCAGTCTTCCACTCAATAAAACTAACCTATCTAGCCAGAAAATGAGCTTCTTTGCGTGTTCGACCATGTAGGAGACTGCGGAGAGGATCTTGTTCAGAATCGCCACGATCTGAATCAATTAGTGATTATCGAATTTCCATCAATAATGGGCAAATGGCGGGATCATAAAAATAGATCACAAACAGTTTTTGGCACCAGAAACTGCGGGGTTGGCGTTTCAAAATAGGGATTCATTTTTATCAAACACGGAGTTTCTCGCCTCCCATTCTTCAGACTATTTCAGCATTGATTCATCAATAATGAATTTCCAGGTAGATCAACTTCTCACCTGTGCTCGTTTCGTCGCAAATTGTCGTTGTGCCTGCACAGAGAG
The DNA here is from genome assembly GCA_900490705.1 of Pristionchus arcanus. NCBI lineage: Eukaryota > Metazoa > Nematoda > Chromadorea > Rhabditida > Neodiplogasteridae > Pristionchus > Pristionchus arcanus. The sequence goes on from LS486744.1 coordinate 384,322, forward strand.
CATCTCGCGACGGGTCTGTAAGTTTTTTACCCATGAAATCTCATTTTTCGCCATTTTTCCCTCGATAGATTCCGTAATGAGTGTTATTCAAGGCTCTATTTTGAATGCGTAATAAGGTATATGCTGCATTTCGAAATAGAAGAGGGAAGAATATCGAGTGAGAATGACGTGCGTAAATATCACATGTGAAGATGACAGCTGGTCTTAGGCAAGAACAGCAAAGCATGTGGATTCGAGAATGGCATCTTGGAAGTGAATAACAGGGAATTTTCGAAATAAAGCTTACTTGTTCACAAGCAGCCGACAGTCCCGCACAAAGCGTCTCCAGATTCTCTCGTGGAGCCTCATAACACTGTAATAAGGCTTTGATTTGTATTGTACACCACCGGAGACGTAAACACACTAGCGAAAACATGACAAAGAACAGAAAATTGATAAGAATCAGCAAGAAATAGTAAGATTGATTCAGAATCGTGGACTCACGAAATACTTGAGTAATCCGAGAGCCTGAACGAGTGTCTTTCTCTTTCCGAATGCTTTGATTCCAGCAGAAGCGAGGTCGTCACTGTCGAGAATCATCAGATGCTTGCCCGTATGAATGTCGATCGAAGACGTGTTGATGTTCGGACACACACCTGGTGAGTTACGCTAATTAGTCTCGAGTTAAGGATCTGTTTTCTGGCTTTCGAGTCTGATTACAGCCCATAGCTCAGCCTTAAACAAAATATACTGATTGGGAAAGGGTAGTCCGCACAGTTTCGCGTGCCATGGCTGTTTGAGTCATTCATAAATAGCAGGAGTTTTTTCAAAGTTTTTGAATATTTCATTTTCAAATGACCTTGATAACGGAGCCGTTACACGACGAGCTAGACGTAATAGCGAAAGACCCACCAGCAATCCATGCAGCGATTTGCTCGCTGCTCCATCCTTCCACCTTCGCGGCCAAATCGTGCACGTAGTGTCGATGCTTCATGGTGGTTTATGGCCGCGTCCCGTCCATCCCTGGACTATCTCAAGTTGTTTATCGATTGAGCCACTAAGTCATAGACGAGAAAGAAACGAAAACAACGCGACGGGAAGGTTCAAATTAGCCGAGCGAAGAAGAGAAAGCGCGATGAGTAATAATTAAATCAGTCGTCGATTTCTCGCGCACAAGAATGAAGTACGCAAGCAAAAGTTAATGGCGCATTTAATTCACGGGGAGTGCAAACTAACTTTTCAATTGAAGAATCCACAAACTTTACCCTTTTAAAATCGATTCTCGCCTTCATTAAGCTAATTAAGACGGATCCGCGTGCGCTTTCGTGGTCCGATGGAGGAGGACAATGCGGGGGACATTTTCAAGTTAGCAAACAAACTTTCTTCAATCTTTTTAATAATAATTTCGCAAATTCTTCACAAATAATAACTTACGAACTTTGAGAAGTCTTTCTGGAGGGAAAGTAGATGTGGAGACAGAAGCCTTCGTAAAGTTGTGCGATAGGAGCTTCAATGCAAGGGTTGGTTGCTATGCTCTCTCCTTCTCTTTCGTGAGGGAAGCGCACGAATCTTTTAATCGCCCTCTTCGTATCTATGGCAACCTCAAGTGAATCCCGTCCATCAATCGTCCTTTTGTAGTTGCGAGTCCGAGGTAATATCCTCTGCGTCCAAGCCATTTCCGAAGCCGTCGAACCGCTCATCTTCATACTGGTAAAACATCAGGTGAGCACTAATCCTATTATTATCTGTCAGGCCCCGACTAGACAGAGATAATTACAGGTGCTGAAAGCAGAGGATAGTCAGCCGGACTTCCCTCACGGGTTCGTCATTCAATTCAAGAACGAGACTCTAACAGTCTATCTCAAGGACAAGGAGGAAAGGGAGCGGTGGATGGTAAAGGTATCTCTCTTTTCGCCCTTGTTTTTGCATCTGAGCTCACATGATTCATCACTATTCAGTTCTCGAGGGACGATTACTCATCATTTTTTGTGACCTTTATGTATCGATGTCACTCGTACTTGTGTTGGCTGTCTAATGAGGACGCAATTTCAGGTAGCAACGGCATCTCACGATATGGCACAAGCTGAATTGGACGAGATTGCCCATCGACTTTTCGCTGCTTCGAATGCAGAAAATGGAGTCGATCATAAGGAAGAAAAGACGACGGAGGGGAAACCATGTAAGTAGGGATTACGGTAGTTCAGGGTACTGTACTTTATGAATACTTTATCTGATTATGCACGTAGTTTTGAACTGGAGATACGAAAAGCTCCTTCGCAGTGATAACGGTAGCCCCTTTTCAGGCTCCTCATCGTTCGAAGACTTCTTTCTGACGAATCCATGCACGATTCAGCACAAGTTCTCCATCACTCAGGTTGGCATCCTTTTTACCACACTTGCACATTTCCGATATATTGCCCGTTGGGTATTTCGATATTTTAATTGTGCTCGTGAAGCGCGAAAAGTACGGGATCATTCGTCGGAATGTGTGCGAACTTTGAATTGTCATAGTGCGATGAAATGATAGGATATGTTTGCTTGTGTTGTTCTTTTCAAAAGAACAATTATTTCTCTCCGTCTAACTGTTTCTTTCCAGAAAGCTGGAGTTCCCGCACGTCTCATCACTTACTCCGAGACGATTGCAGAGTCGAAATTGAGCATCGGTGAGCTTTAATTTGTAATTTTAACAATAATAACATCTGGGTTTCACTAGTTGAATATTGCTCGAATTGAATGATTTTTTTTCGGTTTACGTTACAGAGATCCTCTAACGATAAGAAAACATAAACTTTAGTGTGCAATTCGATGTGTCCGTGGCGATGTAAATGCCATTGTACATCTCTGCTTCACTGTTTATACAAAGCTAGGGTAGTTTCTACCATGCGGTCATGTGTGCTTTCTCGGTGAAAGACAAAGTAATTTGTGATATGAAAGTAAAAGGTGTCTATTATTGATAATTGCAGTTCTTCCGGTGGAATTCGTGAAACTGTACAAGCAATGGACGACCGAGATGATACAGCAGATCGAGGTGAACAATTGATTTGTAATAGATTAGTATTTTTCTAATTTAAAATGCACTGCTCCTGGGTGTAACTAAACAAGGTGAAGTGATGGTTTACAGGAGTTGTATATATCCGGGTTTTCTAATTCCCCCAATATTCCGAGACTATCCAAACGCTTGACTATGTATTTTACTCTGTAGTTATTGAAAACGATTTGCAGTCATTCGAACGTCGTTGTCCAGCCCAAGATGAGTCATCTCGACAGGAATTGTGTCGATTGCTCAGAGAGAACTCGGAGACACTCGAACAGGTACCGTAACCCAATACTGTAGTCAAAAAAAATGATATCAATATGTTACCGTAATCTGACTATGGTTACCCATTACTGTAGTGCGAAAATCGATTTCCTTGTGAAAGTTATACCGTAATCTGACGATACCTACCGTATTCTTACAGACATGGGAGTTCCTCTCCACGTACTCTGGTCCATCCTTCCGTAAATCGATAGAGAAGAGACGGGTTGCCTTCGCTCCAGTGCCCACGAATCTCCACTATCAACGATTCGGACCCATTGGTGAGAATAAGATCAAATTGTGCGCTTTTGCTGCTGCCAAAATTGTGTTTCACGAATTTCTTAAAGGGTACTTCGATTCAACTTGTTTGATTTCGTTGAACAGTTGTATGGATAACAAAAATGTGAAGAAACACCCTAATGAAAATGCATTTTTGCCTGTCACAGCTAGGCTTCATCGCCACGATAAGGGGTGCTGGAATAGGATATTTTTGATTGTCCAAAGAATCAATCGAATACACGAATAACTCAATCTCATATTCAGGCGGCGAGGAGCGACACGTGCTCACAGCGGGAGTGGCTGCTGCACTTCCATTGAGATTCCAAGTGAGTACGGTAGGGGGGAAGGAGGGAAACGGTAGGAGCTTATGGAGGTGGCCAACTCGTGACTGAAATTCAGAATATTTTCGTTCGTATAGAAGTGTTGAAACATGAAAGTGTTTGTGAAATGAGTGGGCTGTTTATTGGCTAACATAAGCGAAATATTAGAAGTAGAGAGGATGAAACGAGAACATATCAAGCATGTAATTTCAGTCCGGTGGTCTGCCCAAACTTCGTTCATCCCTCTCCCTCCATCCCGCCTACACTGATGCGATATTCAGCGCAAAGCGAAGCGAACTGTTCGAGGTACGGTTTCGATAGATTACGGTATTACGCTGTAGTTGGTGTACTGTATCATCGATTTTGTAGATCAAGAAGATGATCGGGGCGCTATCGTACAAGCTGGAGAACGAATGGCCGAATGACAAGGAGTGTGATAGGTACGGTAGGATTTAGATGATCTTGTCTAGCTGTAGCGTTGCAGTTTCTGTTTTGTTCAAAGTGACAACTAAGTGGTGTAGTCAATACCGATCGTACTAAAAGCTGCATTTGGTTCACTTGATAGACACTAGCTGTAAAATGAAGTAGATTCACGAGTTCCATCTTAATCAATATTGTTGCAGATTGGACAAGTTGTGCGTGGATCTGCAAGCGGGAGTGAAACAGGTACGGACTAGGTGGATTGGGGTTGTGGGAGGGATACACGTTCTCGGAGAAATTGCCAAGGCAATGATTCCGACTTGATTCTGTAAACACTAATATTCGCTTACACGTTTGTACTTTGGACAAATAAGATGGCGACTTGTGAGTTAGTGTTTCATGAACTACGTACATCTCAGTATCTTCGAACGATAGTAATGTCTTCATCTACATATATCCGCGTTTGTCCTTGTGATTACGCATAAATATATATATATATATATATACATACGTACATTCCTTATTCTTATTCCCATGATTACAATCCCTATCATCTATCAGGTGTACGCTCGTCTTCGTGACGTGGAGACGGGACTGGCGGGAGTGGAAAGACACGTGGACTCATTGATGGATATTGGACACGCTCCCGATACACTCAGGTACGGTAAGAGAAGGGATAGCAGTGCTTTGAAGAGAAGGGCAAAACGTGATAGCTGATTTGACGAAGCCATGATGATATCATGACTGTGTAGCACGGACTCACCTATTCAAAATTAGTGTTATTGGATTGGTGATATTCTTTATTCCAGTGGTTTCTTGAATTAATCGTAAATGGTGACTCTTGCCGATTTAACATGGGTATCGCGAGAGAATGAAGCAAAAACAGCCCCTCTAGGAACAACTTGCAAAAAGTTTGGGTGATTAGGACCATACTATAGTTTTATAATGTGCTAAGGAGTATATTTCGAAAAATATAGGCAATTTGTCCAGGGGCCGGCATTTAGGAATTTTCCGGTTCCGGTCCCGGCTATAACGTATCTTTGCTCCCAGATGAGCTAGAGACTTTCGGTTTGGCCCAAAAAATGCGGAAAAATATTACGAATAAAATACAATTTAGACGAAAGCAGAAAGTGTAAAAATAAATTTGCTAAAAATAAAAATATCGAAAAAATTGAATAAAATAATGTTTTCAATCATCATCGAAATGCGTGCCACAAAAGTTTCCCTGGAAATATGGAAGAACAAGTCCACATACATGTATTAAAAAAATAAAAACAGGAACTTGATGGGGGTTGTAGTCTTCATTTCCGCGGTCAAAGGTTCCGAACTTGGTGTTTCTCACAACGATAATCTTTTTCGTTACCTACCAATTTGCCAATACTCACCGTAGCATGGTCAAATATAGCTTAAATATCATTTTTACGGTTCATCGTGTATTTATATCTCAATATAACTCGATTGTGAAATGGTCATTTTTTCGACCATGACCCGGGGTTCATGCCCCAAAAGTCCTCCGTGACCATGAACCCGGGTTCATGGTGAAAAAGTCAAAAATATGGCTTTCGAGTGTTCAAGTCTAATGGTCTTAAAAATTCGTGATAAACACTAAACATGCTATCTATGGTATATTTGACCATGCTACGGTGAGTATTGGCTAATTGGTAGGCAATGAAAAAGATTATCGTAGTGAGAAACACCAAGTTCGGAACCTTTGACCGCGGAAATGAAGACTACAACCCCCATCAAGTTCCTGTTTTTATTTTTTTAATACATATATGTGGACTTGTTCTTCCATATTTTCAGGGAAACTTTTGTGGCACGCATTTCAATGATGACTGAAAACATTATTTTATTCTATTTTTTCCATAATTTTATTTTTAGCAAATTTATTTTTATACTTTCTGCTTTCGTCTAAATTGTATTTTATTCGTAATATTTTTCCGCATTTTTTGGGCCAAACCGGAAGTTTTTAGCTCATCTGGCAGCAAAGATACGTTATAGCCGGGACCGGAACCGGTAAATTCCTAAATGCCGGCCCCTGGACAAATTGCCTATATTTTTCGAAATATATTCCTTAGCACATTATAAAACTATAGTATGGTCGGAATCACCCAAACTTTTTGCAAGTTGTTCCAGCATTGCTCCGTTCTCTCGTGATACCTGTGTTAACGCATCCCGCGAAACACGTAATTTCCCAGTTTAAGAAACCTCGTTGTGACAAATTGAACAATTTTTCGTTCAGGAATCAGCTGGATAACGTGGACGCGATGCTTGTGAGTCTGCAGACGAAGATTGCAGTTATCGATTCGTTGATGGAGTCACCGGTGAGAGAAATTATTGGGTTACGGTAGCCTAGGGGATGTCATGTTCCACAATAATGTTGCATGAGTGTAGAAAAACGCGTTTTGATTGTTTATTATTTAACAACAGAGAATACAACAAATACCTGCGATACTTTTGTAATCATGGCGATTGCTGGTTTCACAGAAATGTGAATAGCAAGTCGATCTCGCAGAATGAGATCTAATGCAAATAGCTTCTTCAAAAATATCTTTAAATTCTTATGTATCATCGGGAACTTCATAATTCATATCTTGCAGTCCGAGCTCTCATCCTTCTCTCTGAATACTCGTGAATCGATGATTGGTGTTCTCGATGCTCTTCTCTCCCTCTGCACTTCACTAATCGATGCACAACAATTGGGAAGGTCAGAGGGGTACTGTAGTTCGGCAGCGATGTTTGATTCATTGCACAAGCAGTAGCAGTAGATGGAAATATTGATGATGAAACGGGAAAGTGGTTTTTGGAAAAGGGTTGAGTCTTGTAAGAGAGCAAGGACGACAGTCAGCGTTGCTGCTCACCGTCTTACGTAAAGCCAAGTTCTAGTAGCATGGAATCACCTGGGGATGAAAACTAGGTAAATCCTATTCTCTACTAGGTAAATCAAGATCTCCTATTCAGATTGCGTTCGCTCGCTCGCTCAGCCGACGCCGCTGTCTACGTGCACATCATTCTGAGGGCGGATTTCGTATTCTCACAAGTATATTTATATATTATTTACAATATTTTTCGTTAAAATCATGTAATGTATTTTCTACCAGCTTGCCTTACCAGTGGGATCCACCTAGCGTTGTTTTACAACTTTAAAGAAGGCGACCCACGAACCGCACGGGCGACTATGCAAAGTGAGGAATAAGAGGGACGCTCTCCTCATTCCGCACGCTCTCTCGCTCGTTGCCTGCTTTTCAGGGTCATTTGGCACGCAGCCAATTGGTCATAACTCAGTTCAAACGAAAAATAGTGACTTGGGAGTTTCGAAAGTGTTATCGGGTAACAGTGACCCACCTTCTCACATCGAGAACTCAGTCAGCCAGATATTCGTGGGACACCTTCTTTAAAATCGTGGATACACCTTTACCTTACCTTCTACACGGCTATCCACCTACCCTGATCAGCTCCTCGAACGCGTAACTGATCAATTCATTAATGTAGGCGTCAACGATCGCAGCAACAGCAGTGATGTCCCGTCTGCAGAGAGGATGGCCGATGAATGGAGGTATGAGAAAATATTGAGGGAAATTTTAATAGATTCAGAGCAAGATCATCTTGGGTTTCACGTATTCCATATTCGTTTTAGACTCTTCCTTTTCAACAGTGCGACCTTTTCCGCTTCTATAATAAATATTGGAAATAATTAGGCCTCTGGGATTGGAGTTTCGTTGAATCTATAGTTGTCTGTTGGGTCTATCGTTTTCAATATTGCTCTTAACTGTTCGAACATCTTGAATAAATAATGTACAATAAATGCATTGCAGACAAGCCAGCCGATCTTCTTCTTCTCGTTTGGTCGTGGATTTCCCTCTATGGAGATGAACGAGGAATGATTGAAGATGCGACTGAGGTGAACTAAATTTTGAGTTGTTGGAAATATACGCCACACTTTGCAATAATATCGGCTTTCCGGAGAATAATAGAAGACGAAGACGGTGAAACACACATTTTTTAGCCATATTCCGGGGAAGATTTGTTTGCATTCCTGAGTGTTCCCCGTCGAAATCAGCCAGCTCGTAATCGGCGATAGATGTAGTCATAATGAAACACATAACTGATAGGATTTGAATCGGATATTTGTTTTGATAAGCTTCGCAATTTTATCTACATAGATTCAAAGCGATCGCGTTACAAATCTACACTTCACGTTTCTCTAAAATTGTCGGTCGAGTCCACCAGTGATTTCTAGTTTCATTATTGCTATGCCTTGCTCTACTTTCCTTGCTTATCAATTTCTGTCTTCCATTTATTAGCACCTATTATTTCACCTATTAACCTATCTTGACCTTCTCAGGCTTGGCGAAAGTATTCGGAAAGTCGCCCAACAACCTATGTCAACCTTCTCATTCTCACAGAAATTTATCTTCTTCAGGCATGGCGTGCCATTTCCTCTCGTCTTCTCATTCGTCTCGTTCGTTCTCCCTCTTCCGTCTCACGGACTGTCACTCCGCTTGTCGCGGGTAGCAGACACTGCGTCATCGTTAGTTGTGATTTGGGGCTGTTTTGATTATTTGTTGTTTTTAAACCTATTCGCTCTGAATGTTGGAGAGAGTTATTGATGGTCGTTTGATCTGATAGTTTTTTTCTCTCATTTCCCATTTGTTTTCTTACTATCACAAGTCTTACATTTAGCCTCTTGTCAGGTCTCCCTTCCTCTTCCTCAAGACTTCTTCGATGCCCTTCCTCCCGCACTGCGGGACCCTGCTCACTACATACGGTGATTGGGTCTTTGATCTTTCAGCTATGATGTGTAGTTTGATCTTTGATCTTTGTCCTTCAGTTTGATCCTTAATCTCTAATCCCTTGGCTACTTCCAGAGTGTGCACGTCCTTCTGGTCTCTGGGAGTGAATCACGAGGCGACGATTGGCTATCAATTCGGAGGAGTCGCAGCGGAGACGGCCATTAATCAGTCAGTGGGGAAGGGGAGATCCGGAGAGGGAAAGGTTTTTTTAATGTGTTAGGTTGGTTGGAAATCGTTTTTTCCTTGATAAAAAGGACCAAGAACGGACTGATAAAATAGATCGCGAAAATGGTGAATGAGCCCGGCGCTTTTGCGCGTTGCGAGAATTACTAATACGCTCGGCTAAAGGAGGCGGCAGTATTGTGTACAGATCTCTTTTTAAACAATAATTCCATTCAGTTTTTTTGTTCAGCGATAGCTTATTGGTTTTCTTATTGATATTTTCTTATTGATAATATCCCGTTGTGAAGGGTAAGTGCAGAAAGAATGATTATGAAAACTACCAGGCACTTTTTCGCTCCTGAAATATTATACTCGAGATTGTTGCTAGGATTTCAGATTCGGACTTGGCCTCGTCCACACATTAATTCTAATCCTTCTCCCCCATTCAGAACTGCCCTCTCGGATCTCCAATCGTACGCGAGTAGTCGCAGTCCTCTATCGGCTGCAGCACAGGAGGCACTCGCCGAGTTGCAAGTCGTGGTGAGTTGAGGAGGGGGGGGGGTGGTTGAGGTTTCACGGTTGGATGAAGTGTACCCCGTAGAGGAAAAATTAGTGGTTGACGAGAAAACAATCGAATAAAATAATATAGAACTGATCTCTTGGCAGAACCCGTTGGTTGTGTGTTTAGAGATTCTGTAGTGAGAAAATAATAAATCTCATTCTAATTGACTGATTCCCGGTAGTCGTGCATTTCGATGTTTTATCATAATCGTTCAGTGGAAGGGAGGGTCGTTTGAGGCTTCAGGGTTGGATAAAACTGGGTCTTCAAAGGAAAACATTAGTGGTCTACGAGGAGGCAGTTTTGAAATTAAATATAATATAAGCGTTTGATGGTAACCCGGTGTTTCTGTGCTGGGCGACTCATGTAAGGGCCCTTTTGTGTTGCAAAATTCAGTAATGGACCATTTCTCGCCATTTAAAAAAATCTCTTTTTGAAGGTTGCGTGGTGCATTCGCGCTTCGCGATTTCTTCACATGCTTCTTTGTTTAGCAGATTCAGTGTTTCTTTGAAGGCTTCTTCATTCAATAATCACTCAATATCTCTCTCTTCTCAGGTTCGCGCGGATCCCTCCCGTAAGAACATGCTACTGTACGAATGGGCCATGGCTGCGGGCACGGAATTGGATGGAGAACTCGTCGTGTCGTGCAAGAGTGGAAAGGTACGGTAGGGATACGGTAGGGGGTTACAATTTAAAAATTGCGTAGGTCCGCATAGGCACTGGTTGACTGTAACCTTTTCTACAATGCGACAGGTTATATTTGCGGATGTCTGAAGGAACGCCTAGAGCGATTTTGCTGAGATCAAGGGATAGGGTATAGTACGATAATCAATCGATTGATTCAGGATCGAACAGCGATGGGCGTGACTCTGGAGCAGGGGAGACTGATGAGACAAGCGAGTGGATTGAATGCGACACAGGTGAGATGAATTTTCAAGAAATAGAGATAGAACGATGTGTAGTAGGTGGGATGATTGGCGTTGTGCCTGGTGACGAAATAAAAATCATATAATAAAATTCATACAAATAAAAGTGAATTGCGGAAATTGAATTCAACTGGTGTTTCGAGGTATCGTAATTCAGTGATATTTGTTTCGAGTTTTGGCAATTCAATCAAGCTCAATCAATTCGCAACGTTAAATTCATCTCGATTCAGGCCGCAGAAGTAGTGGACGCACTACGGAAGAATGGAGCGAGAAGGGAAGTGTGCAGGAAGAACATCGACAAGGCTGCCTACTCATTCTCCGCATTCCAAGTCGGTGCTAAAGACAGGCAGTCTCAGACCGAATCCAAGTATCATCGGAACAATAAAATAATTACAGATGCATTTCCTACCAAAGTCTTTCCGACCACCTTCGGGAACTTTCGCCCATGGTCTTTCGACGTGATCTCTTTTTATTTGTACATCCACTTTTTATTGTAAAGTCATGGTAGTTTCTGGTAGTTTTGTCCTGATGATTGTAGTTGTTGATTGTAATCAAATTTCTGTATGAATGAGTAACTATTCTAAAGATAATCAATATATCGTAATTGTGAATACGGTAGTTGTCTGTACCTTTTCTCAAAGTGAATTCTTTACTAGTTGTGAACTGTTCCGAACGGGTTGCCTATGGTTTGTGAATTCAAAATAAAGTTTATTTTTCACATTGATTTTAATGCACTAATACATGGTTACATTACCAGAAGCAATATCAACGGGTTCGTGATTGAAAGGGAAAGGGTAGTTCACTCAACATGGACCTCCCATAGCTGCGCGAGAGAGAATCCAGGGCGAAGTTGTTCAACGGCGAGCCCGAGATCCTAAGTGATTTATGTTTCATAGGGAAGAGTTCGGTCTGAGATTGCATGGAATCGTACCTCATTGAACACGGGTCCCCTTGGCTCGCTAGAGACAAGTCCGTCAGAGAAGTAGGCCTGCGATAAAGATGTTTTAGTGGAGCAACGATTTTAGCGTTTCGAGTTGTTGTTTTCATTGACTGTATTAGAATACTACTTCTACTACAGTAGCGACAAAAAGTATTCGGACACTTTTTCAATTGGCTGCAACTTTTTACTGGGAAAAGATTTGAAGCTGATATTTTAGGGGGGTACGGTACATGAACAAACATGTACGTGCATATTTTGGTAGTTCATGAAAATTCCTAACTATTGCGTAATGATGACGCAATCAAAGGGTACTTTTTCGAAAAAGGATTTTTCCTCGGAGAATTTTTTCTAGATTGCCAAACTTTCTGTGTATGAAGATACTTTAGACTACTACACAGAAAATATTTTCCGACGCGTCGCGGTCGCGTAACGCGGCTACAGCGCTGCTGCAAATCCGAAGCTCAAAATGCATATCTCCGCTCCTAGACAAGCTAGAGACTCGTGCTAAAGATCATTCTGCTTCTTATAACGAGTAGTTGAGATCCTGAGAGTATGGCGTTGATTGGCCAACATTCAGGATTAAGTAACCCGAAAGTCACTTTTTCTCATGACCGTACTTTGACCATCTGCCGCTCCAAGGGTGAATTTTGTAATAATGTGGTTTTTGCGTAGGAACATTGCAAAACCATCCATTAGTAATGTCCCAAGTTTTTAGAGCAATAGCTTTACTCTCCAGTTTGTTATGGGGGATTTACGGAGGCACATTCAATTTGAAGAGTTCGAAAAATTGAAGAGAAATTCTCTTCAAAAATTTTCTAAAGCGGTGAATTATCCCCATACTTAGCCAATAAATGGGCCTCCCTTACATTATATTCGTAGCTAATTTTCAGACATGTATCTCGAATAGAATGGAAGATATCAATGATCAAAGTGGGCGGGGCGAGGATTTTCAAATTGAATGTGCCTCCGTAAATCGACCATAACAAGCTGGAGAGTAAAGCTATTGCTCTAAAAACTTGGGACATTACTAATGGATGGTTTTGCAATGCTCCTACGCAAAAACCATATTATTACAAAATTCACCCTTGGAGCGGCAGATGGTCAAAGTACGGTCATGAGAAAAAGTGACTTTCGGGTTTCTTAATCCTGAATGTTGGCCAATCAACACCATACTCTCAGGATCTCAACAACTAGTTATAAGAAGCAGAATGATCTTTAGCATGTGTCTCTAGCTTGTCTAGGAGCGGAGATATGAATTTTGAGCTTCGGATTTGCAGCAGCGCTGTAGCCGCGTTACGCGACCGCGACGCGTCGGAAAATATTTTCTGTGTAGTAGTCTAAAGTATCTTCATACACAGAAAGTTTGGCAATCTAGAAAAAATTCTCCGAGGAAAAAACCTTTTTCGAAAAAGTACCCTTTGATTGCGTCATCATTACGCAATAGTTAGGAATTTTCATGAACTACCAAAATATGCACGTACATGTTTGTTCATGTACCGTACCCCCCTAAAATATCAGCTTCAAATCTTTTCCCAGTAAAAAGTTGCAGCCAATTGAAAAAGTGTCCGAATACTTTTTGTCGCTACTGTAGGGTTGCCGGTTCGAGATCGGTTTCGAATGATGCGGTATTGTCGCACCCTCTTTACATATCGCGCCTCTCGCGGGATTTCGGATACCAAACCTGCAACCCTAACTTCTACGACACTCACAGCGAACGCATCAACTCTCGTTGCTCTAACGGCGATCTCTCCGTTTTCCTCGTCAGAATGAGTATCCGATTCGCGCTTCTTCTTTTCGTCATCAGCTGCGGTCTGAGATGCGAAAGTTCAAAGATCAAGTCGCGTTGGGATGCTAAAGAAACTCACAAGTAGCTTCCGACTGACGCTAACGCCGAAGAATGGCTTGAGCGAGGCAGCCTTCGATAAACTGTTTATCGAACGGCACGTATTCTTCAGTTTCTCCTCTGGGTCAATACGGAAACCGAGAATGTACTCGCCAGACTGGAAGGAGAATGGGTTTCTTCGTTGTCATGAGATGACATTGGCTCGGGGTTTGAATTCAATTGGGACCTTCTTGTGAGTTTCCGATTTCACTCTTATGTTATGTTTTCAATAGGTAGAGGACGGTAGTGATCCTCGCATTAACTTGAAGAATAATACTTTAGCATTTCATCTTACTTGAGGCGTAGTATCGATGACTAGCGCCAGTCCGAACTTGCTGTCGCGCACTCGGCAGTTGGCTAGCTGAGATGAGCTATTCTTTTTAATCTTCAGAGATTTGTTTGTGCTCGCGTGAATTGCTGTCCGTTCTATGTTAGGGATCAGATAGGATTGAAGAAACACGAATGCGCCAAGCTGAATGTGTTCTCGAATCACCTGCATATAGGGAATGGATACGTTGTATCCCACACTCATCGTTGCGAACCACACAACGCGTAGATTAGTGCAGATCATCACTCCCAGATTCCCCTTCAAATAATATTTTTAAAATTAAATTTGATTTGTGAAATTCACCTGTTCCGAGCTGAGATTCCACACGCCGTCGATCTTGTCGACCTGGAATTAATTCTAGGATGAGATTTAAGGGAAGAAACAACCTGTTGTTCGCCCGGAAGAATCCGTAGACGACCGTCCTCATCGACGATTGGTCCGCGCATTTTGAGCTCACTGAAATCACGATTTTACGAATTCTGCAGCTTCGAATTAGAGGTGTTGTGCTTATTTTGGTGTAGAAGTCGTTACCGATAGAGTCGCGTAGTCTCGTACGCGCGATTAATCGATTGAGTAGTGGAGAAGAGGCGAGTCTGAATCGGATTTTATAGATTACGGAGTTGTTTTTTTCGCAATGTCAAAACTGAGGGCAAACAGTGAAGAATCTGTGCTTTCAATTGCATGCATATCACTCGGTAATCTTGGATGCAGAATTGATCAAATCTTTGTCACAACCACTTGGTTTCCCTTACCGCATCAGCTCGAATTCTGTCTTTCACTTCATAGTACTCTTCATTACTTAGGTCCTCCGGAAAATTAGCACCGCTTATTTTTCTGATATTTTTTTGTATTCCCGTTTTAATATACCAGAATTTTGTGAATAGATTTTGCTCAAGATCCATCACTGTTCTTTAGAACATTCTTCTCATTCCCTTCACTAACCACAGCCTGCGCAGTTCCCAGAGAAGTGAAGACGAATTCGAATCTCGTCTGCGGTGCTTTCGCAGTCACATACATCGATTCTGTCTCGCCCTTGATTTTCTGGAAATCGGGAAATTGTTAAATTATCACTAGGCTCTATCATGCTGCAAGAGTTGGTCACTAGGGCACATTTACAAACTCTTCGATGACATTCGCGTTCTGCATCTAAAAAAAACAATACTTCATTGCACCCTACCGATGAGGCCTTCTTCGACTGAATTCCGGCCACAGTATTCAGTCCGATGCTCAGGTTGATGCGTGGCATCGCTTGTGCATGCCAGATCAGACGCAGATTCGTGATACGGAAGATGCCACGATCGCCATTGTTGCCCTGCAGAAATAATTGTTGTTCTTGAAGAGAAGTGGCTAGACGAAGGCGAGAGAAATGAAATGAGAAAGTATTCGTCTATTTGGAGCTACCTTTGTATCCTCGACGTTCTCGATTCGATCTAGAGTGAATTCGCCAGGAATGAGACGGAGCATTCTGAAGAATATGTTTGCAAATTGGATATTTTATCCGGTTTCCGAGGGAAACATTTGTATAAAACTGAGGAAATACTAACCTCGTATCAACATCGAAGCGAATCTCGCGATCTTGCCACATTGCAGTTTCTCTGCTCTACCAATCGAATGTCAATAGAATCACACCGGTTAGAAAACACGCCCAGATGTCGAAAACAATGGTATTTCCGAGTAGAATGAAGACGGCAAGAATAATCGTGTTGGAAAAGAGATGGAGGAATAAAGAAGAGCCCCTTAGGCGAATTTCCCTCAGGGCTCTGTGAGGTTGCTAGGGAAACGCGCGCGAGTCGTTTCTAGGGGCGATTTTGCTGCCTCGCAGACCTGGTTTAGAGATGGGAGAGACAGAGTATTGGTGTTTCTGATGATTTGGTTGGAAAGGAATAAGGCAGGAATCAAATAATTAATCAATAATTCGTTTAAGATGGAGGCGATACTGTCCAAATCCCTTCGGGAGTCTCGTCTCGCCGTTCTCTTCTATCGACCAAATGAGAAGAGAGAAGAGATGGATGCACTCGACTTCCTATTCAATCAGGTATGAGATTTAGTAAGGGAGAATTGGGTAGGGAAGCGAAAATATTGGCTCAAGCTGTTCACGTACCACAAGGTGGAAATATGTTTCGGCATTCACGCATAGGTGATGAGCGAACATTAGTGGCTTCAACCCATGAGACTTGTAATAACTATTAATAAATTGGAAATAGTGATTCGATTTCTACCTTGATGACTTCAATGTGAAATTGTGTTTCGGGGATTAGATCTAGGCATGATCTTGCTTTATTTTTCAATAGAAGACTGATCAAAGTTGAGACAAAATTCCAATAGATATTATATTCCCCATTTTCAGTCGATTGACATCGTGGAGAGCAGTGGCGAGCCAGTGCATTGGATCAGAGAAGAGCCATTCACGAGGTGAGAGAATTACGATAGGATTCTTACTGTAAGGGGGAATCAGGAAATCCATAGCGTATGTAACCTACAGTAACCGACGGTAAAGGGAAAGGTAGAAAATACTGATTCAAACTTTTGTTTTAGCAGGTGGGAATGTGTTTCGTCATTCGCGTATAAGACTGCTGATGAATGTACACTAGTGTGTTTAGTTCATGATGCTTCTAATAACTATTAATAAATTGTGCTTAGGGGATCGTGAAGATGATTAATCTTGAGATTGCCTTCGATGAAGTCACTTCCCCATCCGTCCGCCCTCAATCTGCTCAAATTGCACTACGCTGGTGACCAGGTATGGAACATTTTCTCAGATGTAAGGTGCACAGTTTCGATTTGAGTATGCCACAAATTCATCTCCTATAATTCTTGTTTCATTAACAAATTATACTTAACTTTGCCTACAATATTTGATTTTGCTAGCGTATCCAATACCAATAGTGTTCATCTGCATATTTTTGAGAAGAATGCATGATTATATTGAAGTTATTCTAGATTCTCGATTGTCTCTCTCACGTGCAGGACGAGGCGGCGAGAGGAAAGGACGATGGAAGTTATGTGGTCAGTCCTCTAGCTCTGCTCTATTTATTGATTTTCTAAAAAGTTCAGATTGAGCTCGAAGTTAGATCATGGCGAGTAAAATTTAGAGATATTGGATATTTTTAACGAATGAAAGTACGCATATAATTGTAGGTCGAATTCCCTGGCTCTCCATCCAGTCACGAGCTGGCCGCAGTACTTGCTTCGCTCCAGGTGAGATTGAGTTTTATGAGAATTAGATATTGGAAAGATGTTCCGAAGTTTCGATAAAGCGAGAAATGCGACCCGAAAAATTCAATGTAAAGGAACGCTGCATCTAACAAAACGTTCTCATTCCAGTCTTCGATCGACTTCAAACCGCCCGATGATCTACTGAATCGAACGGAGAATAAGGTAGTTTATTTCGTAAATCATGGCGGGAAATTAATTATTTGAATTCCAGAAATTTCTTGGTCCTTGCGCGCTCGTGGCGCTACCGTACACCTCCTCCCGTGCTCATATCGCATCGATGTACACGGATGTACTGTGGAGGTACGGTAGGGGTGGGATACTGTAGGGCTACTGGCTACGGTATCAGATGAAATTGATTGTTGATTGCAGTTTCAACGAGAACAGCGAGTTCAAGCCGCTGACGTACTGGGATGAAGAGTTTATGAGAAGTTAAGAGTGAAGAAATTAGTAGAATTGTTATGAAATGATCTCAGTTTATTGTACATAATGTCGTCCTGATAAAGTTATTATTATTATCGAGTTTTGATACTTTTAAACAAAGTTATTCACATTGCATCATTCAAAATATGGAAATTATTTTAATTTCCTGAGATCTGTGAAAATGATACATGACTAATGATCATTGTGGCAAACTCTTATATTTACTGTTGGTAAGAAAATTTATATTCGATGAAGTTTCATAAAGACAAAAGAATGACGGAGTCAAATACAGGATCTTAAACAATTGAGATGGGAGAGATCCACTCCCACGGGTTCAAAGTCCGCAATGGGCGGAGTTTCGATCACCACGAGGTGAAATGTGGGCGGAGCTTGCCCTTCCCACGAGATTTTCTCTGTTCCATCACATCACTTTTCTCTTCCGATGCTTCGTTCCCTCTCTTCCGTTCGTCTCATCTCGAACTCTGCACGGATGCAATTGCAGGAGGCTGTGTGAGTTCGCAAATAATTATCATTTCAGATTCGGGTCCCAATTGCTCAACAATAGTCAATCCCAAAACGCGTCTGTATTACACGCCCTGATGTCATCAAATTTTACCAGCGAACAACGTAAAAAGTGGCACTTTTGAGCGCTCCCCATCGTGCCAGCTGTTGTAGTTTATAGAGACCGCCGCGGGAGACGCACACTTTCGCACATCTCTCGTTGTCTCACTCTCTCCTCTTCACACGCTCTCTAACCAGGCGATGTGAAGGAGAGACACAAAATACTACACGACGGGGTAAGGTGCATGCGGGAAAACAAGGAATTGAAGGGGAAATCCTAGAGGGCAGCCAGACTTTGCTTGCGATTCGCCTCAAAAACATGGTGACGGTTGAAATTTAAGGTGTGAAAATTAAGAATAAGAATTTGAAGAGTTTCGATTTCAGGAGTTCTCCATTCGTTCGTCCCTTCGATGCCGATCAGCGACTTTTTACAACTCCCGTTGAATTGACTGCGAAGAATGGAGAGAAGTACAACATCGATGCTGTCTTTCAGGTTATTTTTTATGGAAAAAAATAGTAAAAGGAAAAAATAATGAAGAGACGCATTCTTCAAAACTGTTGATGATGAGATGAAAAGTGCGAGTACACTTATGTATTGGGACAACACAACACGATGAGTCACTTGTGATTTTGTGATACAATGCGTTGCGAACGTAAATTACTACAATAAAATAAATTCGAAATTACAGGACACCCTTCCCAGCGGGTCGCAAAGAGGCACTGTAGTAGCAATGCATGGATCGCCCGGATCACACAAGGATTTCAAGTTTGTTGTTATTTTGATAGCGGAAGTAACAATAAAAACAACAATAACAGGAGGTTACATGAGGTTCCTTGCAGATACATCACTCCGATTCTTGAAGAGAAGGGGCTTCGAGTGGTGGGCGTCAATTTCGGGGGGTTTGGAATCTCGTCGGGTTAGTTGATTTGTTTTTAGCGAAGGAATACAATCCTCTTCCATTCTCTGTTCTTCCCTTGTAGAATGGTTGAAACGGATTTGGTTTTTCATCAAAACGTTATTCTTAAAGTGAGGAAATATTCTGAAAGTATTTCAGATTCTCGTCATCTTCGACAGACGAACGTGGAGCGATCCGAATTCGTCGAGGTTTTATTCCGGGAATTCTGAAAATACTACAATAAGTAATTCAGTCGATTCTCGACCGATTGAATTTGAATGAGAATGTGTTCTTCCTCGCTCACAGTCGAGGATGTGAAACGGCGCTGAGGTTGAGTGTGCGAAATCAGGTACTATTTAATTTTACATTAATATAAAATTTATTCAAGGACAAGTGCATTGGAATGGCACTGATCAATCCTGCTGGATTCACAGTGCATCGAGCTATTCGCCCACTAGCTGGTATTGAATTTATTTTATGGGATAAGAATTCAACTGCTATTACTTTGCTAACTTCTGGCTAAGTGAAGAGTTCACGTTGAAACATATCAGATTTATTTTGAATTTTTATTTTTTCTATTTTAGGAGTAAAGATGATTCGTCGCGTCATTGAACAATACCCTCGATTTCATCCTGTCATGGAGAAGTTTGCATTTCACTGTAAGTGTTTCTTCCGTTCTCTCATTATCCAAAGTAATGCATCGTTGTGTTTCAGCTTTTCGTCAAGTGTCTGGTTGCGTAGCTTTGATCAATACTGCTGGGTCGAAAAATGAAAGAACTAGATAATTGCAGTCTATCAACGAGTGCTCCGTCTTCGTCTCTCCCATGGTCGAGTGGCATTCTGTAAAGATTCAGAGGGGTTTTGTAATGGATGTTACTGTGTTTCGATACACTTCCTGGGTGTGTTTGATGTGTCTATTCACTGTATTCTCACGATGTACTCTGTACTCGTATGATGTAGCTCTCTTGTATTGTAGCAATTTTCGACGATTGCCAATACTCGCACACTCTAGTATCTCAGCAACTTTCGACAGTTGCAAATACTCACACACTACGTAACCTTCGACGATTACTACTCAGGAAAACCCCCGAATCTCCCTTATTGAGAGAACTCCTGATCGACTTGGGAAGACACCTGGATGCAAATCAAAAATCGGGCAGCGCTTCCGCGCTTATCCGTTTCAGGTTTACAGCCAGGAGTTAACAGCGAATTAACGCCCTCCCAAATCGTCTTCCAGGAGTTACAACGCTTTCGCGTACTCCCAACGATTCAAAACAGCAGATTCCGTTTTACGGGAATCCGCCAAATGCGAAGAACAAGTGGTCAAATGGATGAATTCAAGAAGAGTCCGAAGACTACTGCAGAAATCCCAGAAATCCCGTAAAATGACCCCTGAATGGCTCAAACGACACAGGAGGTTGTTTTACAGAGAAAGAGCTTTATAAAAAGACAAAACAACTTCAAAAAACGGACCCTAACGGACTAGAACAACAACTCTAAAAAGGAAAATTGATTGTACAATCGTGGCTGCCCACGATACTCAGCGAAACTTGGCAATGTGCCAAAGCGGGAATTCAAATGACTACCGTAATCAGTTAGCGATAGTTCACAATAATGATTCGAATTATTATAATAATAATACTTGAACGATATTTAATTATTTAAATTAGCAATAAATATGAGGAATTGGGGATATTTAATACATAATTCACAGAATATTGGGGGAATATCTCCATTCCTCTACATGCCCCTCTCGCTCGAAGAGAGTGTCCTCACTCGTCCATAATCTTCCTCTTCTTACTCCAGCACGTATCCTTTGTGTGTCCAGGCTTGTCGCAGTTGCTGCACTTGACAAAGGCCGGGGTTCTTCCTCTTGAAGTGGAAGGATGAGGACCCCTTGGAGATGGAGTATATCTCTTCACTGGCACAGCAATCTGTCTCTTCATTGGTGCCACAGGCGGGAACTTGACAGCTTGATCAATCGGGAATGGCTTTCCCTCGATGATGTTGAAGATTGCCCTCTCGAGAAGTTCCTTCCGTTCTCTCTGGGCGATGACGAACAGTTCGACGAAGGGGAAATTCGTCCACAGGGTTGCCGAAATCGGGCTAACGACAACGACATTCTTGATGGAGTTCTCCAGTCTCCACGTCATGAGAAACTCCTGGTGACTCTTGACGATCTCCGA
>LS486748.1:0-22657 GCA_900490705.1 Pristionchus arcanus
AGGGACCGGAAGGAAGGGATGGGGTCATCCGGGATTGATGATCCGGTGTTTGCGTTTGGATCAGCTTTCAAGTTGTTAAATTTCGGTGGTGAAGAGTTGAGTTTCGCGGATTCTTGATATTTTTTATGCGTTTGCAAAATTCAGTGTTGGTAGATCAATCTACTTCAAAAATATAATTATTCAGTTGTATTGGAATCGGTATCTGTGTGATTTATCTCCATTTTTCATGAAACCAGTGAATTTTTCGATATCCTGAAGCGGCCATCATCAACAGATTTCGCAGTCAAATTAAAATTGAAGCTGTTCAGTGTCGATGCGGAGTGGGTTGAGTTTCGCTCATCCTTCATCAGTGTGCTCAAAAATCATCGTAGATGCGGCTTCGTCAATCGTTATAAAAAAATAAAAATATCAACATTTTGGATGAATTGGTGTTGTTATTTGTGCGATTTATCCCCGTCTGCAATGAATGTAGTGAATTGTTCTAAATCCTTCAACGACCATCCATTTTCCCATCAACAGATTTCCTTGACAGCAGCATCCGTCTTTCTTTCTCTTACTCTACGATCTATCATCGGACAGCCGAAGCGAAAGAGTACGCTAAACGAGGAGAGTCGAGGCGGACAGAGAGGCGAGAGAGCATGGGAAATGGAGAGAGCACTGCCTCGCTCATCAGAGATGCATCGAAACGACCGAGGAGCTCAATCGTTTAGTGAGCGGAGCACGGAATGGGATGAAAAGGAGGGATGAGACATACAGAGAACAAAGGGGATCAAACCCAAAAGTTGAAATGTTTCCAAATTGAATGGATTCAGAACAAGGTAGATGAGAAATATAGAGGACAAAACAAAAGAGCTGCAATGATCACTGGTTCAGAAATACAGACCAACCGACAATGAGATACTGAAAATCATGCTACCATTATATGAAAAAATAGTTTATCGTATGTAATCGCATAATTGTGAGGATAAACAAGAAGACAATGAATAAACACAAACATTTATTATCTGCTCATCATACTGACATGCCTGCACTCAATGAAATTTATGCCAGATTGCAAATCTCCAACTAGAAACTTCGATGACGTGATTTCTCGCTGCGAAGACTGCAAAAAAATGAAAACGCTATCATGGTTTTTGACGGCACAAATTCTAGAAAGTTGAGCTTGAAACAGCTCGCGATTGAGAAAAATGAAAAACCGAAAATTTAGTGATGTGTTCTCTCTGAATATAATTATGTTATTAATCAATTGTATCAAGTGAATGAATTGAAGCTAAAATAAGATTTTTGAAAAAAAAATAGAAATGAGGGGAGGAGGCAAAAAATAAAAAAAATAATTTCGAGCTAATGCGAGATGGGAAGGCTCGTCTAGACAATTACAGCTCGTCTTCCATCCTGGGTGACTTCCACTTGAACTTCAGAGGGAACAGTGAACAAGCAAAAGAATAATAGCGGTTTCAAGATTTCAGAGATCAGCCCATTCATCCACTTTGATGCTTCAATTGTTTATTTTGTAATCTCGACCTGTCTGCCAATCCGATGAGCTCACGCTACGAGAACAGATATGTTTCACAGCTCTCTCAAATTTCTGCGCATGTTAACGTTGTGTTTTTGCAGAGATATTTTTATACATTTATAATATTACACTGGAAAGGAATAACTTAGTCAGTTTCACTAACTACTTCTTGTACCTAGGTTACAGTTCCTCCTGGAATACATGATGGGCTTGGATTGGAACGAAATTTCAAATGTTATCATTTCATCTCGAATTTATATTTTTTTCAAGGTATCACATGTACTTTTTGTATTATTCCTCAAAGATCAAAGATCAGATAATGAATTCGATGTTGTAGATATCTAATAGTTATTTGTCCGCTGGCCATGCTGTGACATTTCAGCGCCGAAATGTCTGGCATGTCCAAAGGGCCTGAAAATTACGACCCCACCCAAGAGCTCCGGCGTCGCAAACGCCTGAAAATATGACAAAATGCAGATTACAATTATTCATCGGTCGATAGGACTGACTCCTACTTAACAATTACTTCACTGCACCAAAATAGTATTTTTTGGAAAGACTTTGTATCTATATAATTTTCTGATTCTACTTCTACCCTGTGGCCAAATCTCTCATAATCTCCTTTTCATACATTGTTTGCATACTGTAGACGAACCGTGAACTGGGCGTGTGCTTCGTGGTCATACTGTAGAAGGCGAGAGGCGTGAAATGTCGCCGGCGCACACCACGCTGTTTCACTCTCAACTTGTAATTGCTGTTCAAACTCTGCACGTTCACGCGGCCTCATCTGCTATTATTTAGCGTTCAAGTTATGCTAAACAGCACATCTATTGAGATAATTCACAAATCTTGAAGATAACACTGTGAAGAGCACTCTCTTCAAGCAATATCCATTTCCGCACACTGTCTGCTGTGTTTTCCCATTGTTATTGTCTCCCATTGTTTCGATTTTTTCTATTTTACTGTTTTTATGATGCTAAATGTGTGCTTTTCAGGGCCCGACATACATCCGGCGAGCGGTTTTGCTGCACGCCGCAATTTGCGTGATAGAACACCACTCTAATGCAGCATGACAGCGGGTCCGTTACTCTTCAAATGCTCTTCATAACTCTTCACATTGACTTGTCCTTCTAGTTATTTTTGTCTGTTTCTTCTTAATATTTTAAGTAGTCTTCATTGTCATTTTATTTATTAAATAAATATATTATAGGTACGACCAGCTCAATCCCGGTTCGCGCTTGCACAAATATCTCGGGGCCGCGAGCCCGAGCAGGCCAGGTTTGCTATTTTTATTTATTTAATTGTTTTAAACTCGATGAATCAGATACAATGATGATCACCGGGTCGGATATCGGACCATACCCTCTATTTTGAGACCTGTAACCCCCGATTTCGGAAGAAAAACCCGCTATTTTCAACAGATTTCTTACCCGAACCCACCGTTTTGTGCAATTGTCCTAGAATGGTGCCCATCACTGATCAGATAAAAAAAGAAAGAATAGGAACAGGTTGGTCGAGAGAACGCGAACGCGGATTTTTCCTCGAAGTTCCCCCTTTAAACGGCTCTTATCCCTCAAGAGATTAGCTCAAGAGAACCGTACAGTTTTGTGTGGCCATCAAAAGGTCGGATGTTGCTTTACTGATGTGATAGTTCTATGCTCGCTTGACCTGAAAAAAGAGCGCGATCGCGGCGTCGCAAAGTTGGCCACATGATGTTGTTATCACGCTTTCCGGTCAGATTAGAGTTGTTTGGCGGGGCGCCTTTAGTACTGCTGAAACGTTCACTTTTCCCACTTTCCCACTCTTGCTCTCTCACGTTCTTTCCCGTGTGTTTTGCATTCGTTTCCATAGCGATGCGATCGTCACTGTCGATACGCTCGGAACTATTTATATCCACCTCCCGACTCCACCAAAACAACGTCATAAAAATGCGTGATCTTTGCAGTGGCATCAACGACCTCGATGAGCCCAATGTCCGTGAATGTAAGTGCATTTTTCTCATTTTGGGGAAAATAAAGTCACTTATCGATCGATAATCATCTACTGTATCCCAGGTGCCCGCGTTCATTCCGAACTTTGCCCGGATGCAGCTGGAGAATGGCGGTGGGAATGGTGGTGGAGGGAATGGTGGCCCACCCCAGCAGACGACGAGCCAGTTTCGTGAGTGAATTCGGAATTATTGATTGATCGTTGGGATCTCGCTCTGATCTGAACATGAACTTGCAGAGATTTATGAAAATGCACTTTAATAATTAAAACATTCAGAAGCAAACGCGGAAGAGTTTGTGCCGCAGGACCATGGGGGCACCGTCTACTTCTATCGGTAAGTCTAAAGAGTATATATCCGTAAAATTCTAATGAAATCTAAAGTGTGAAGAGCAAATTTAAAAAAATAATGAAGACACAGCATTTGTGAAGCAAATGTTAGATCTGTTTCCATAATATTCATAACCGTTGATCAATTTTGCAGTGGCGGCGCTCCATCGGCGTACGAGAGCAGTGGAGGAGGTGGAAGTACGGGAGGATTGGGCTCGCCCATCGAACAGTCCGACTCCAGTGTACTGGTGGTCAGTTTCATTTATCAATCTTATCGCAAACTGATGTGAACTTGTGGTAAGAATGACCTGAAGATCTTCCGTAACTGGAAGCCGTTGTTGCTGTTAATTATTGATTTATTGAATAATAATTAAATTCCTTATTTCAGAACACGGGCGGCGCTTACTCCTATCAACTGCCTCCCCATCACACGGGCAAATTCCGACCCAAGCTAGCCGCCACGAACCCTGCCATCGCTCAGTTTGTATCGCCCGATGTGAAGATGGTACGGAGGGATATTGTAGAGTGCTGAGACATTTGATAGATGGATACGGGAATAATGGGCTAGTGAGAAAAAAAATGCTATAATGTCATCTAACTGAACAACGAAGTGCCAACTTTTCATTGCTACAGCTCCAGTGAATATTTCTAGAAGAGAATGCTGCATCACTGTTGATTTTCAGGATAAAAATATTCTGCCCGGAATCAGAAATTGATAAACTCGAGAATTGCAGGAGCTCATGAACCGGTCAAAATGAGATGGAAAATGACTCTGTCGTTTTACCCCTCGTTTTGGCATTTTAGCCTACGTTTCTGCAAACATTCGTGAAATGCCAAAAAAAATAGTTGAACACGACTTATATTCTTAACCGTTGATCAATTTTGCAGTGGCGGCGCTCCATCGGCGTACGAGAGCAGTGGAGGAGGCGGAAGTACGGGCGGATTAGGCTCACCGATCGAGCAGTCAGATTCCAGCGTCCTTGTGGTCAGTTTGATTTGCCTTATCGCAAACTGAGTACTGTTATAATGGTGGTTAGAATGACCTGAACGTCTTCGGTACTTGAAAGCCCTTGGGAAGGTAGCATAGTGTGTGTTTTTGCTGCTAATTACTGATTTATTGAATAATAATTAAATTCCTTATTTCAGAACACGGGCGGTGCTTACTCCTATCAACTACCTCCCCATCACACGGGCAAATTCCGGCCCAAACTGGCCGCCACGAACCCTGCCATCGCTCAGTTTGTATCGCCTGATGTGAAGATGGTACGGAGGGATATGTTAAGGTTTCATAGATGCAGGGTAGAAGATAGGTGTGGTGTCAGTAGACCATGGAAGATTAGACCTGTCGTGATAGAGAGTCAGGGGTGGGGAAATTGGGGGATATTCCGGCCCAAACTGGCTGCCATGAACCCCGCCATCGCTCAATTTGTATCGCCTGATGTGAAGATGGTACGTACATCCTTCTAGCTCTTGATCGTGCAAGAAGATGAAGTGGTGATGGCTGAACACTATTTTTTCCTTGAAACATTACACCGTCAATTATAAAACGGTAGGATTGGATACAGGAAGGCAGCGTTTTTGTCACAGAGGGTGCCCAATAGACAAAGATAATAAAGATATCAATTCTACATTCCTGTAGCTCTACTAAAAAATACCAGACAGCAAAGCTGAAGTGATATTGATATTTAAGATGTGAATTATTTCGAATTGGATAATGAATGCGGCAATTTGCAGGAGCTCATGAACCGTCAGTTAGCGATGAAGGCCAAGCCCGAGGCTGCACTCTATCCGGAGCTGCCACAGGTCAGAATCTATAAAAATATTGTATTTATTTATTTGAATCATTAAAAAACACAAACATAATTATTATCTCAGGCGATCGAGCACATGCGCGACATTGTGCCGCTCGAGGCAGGCTCGATCAAGCGTGAGTATCGATTTTTACTTCCACCGTTTACTTCCACTGTAATCATTCTGCCATCGATAATTGACTTTTCTTTCCTGATTCACATTACCGTAATTTCCAGCCTCGACCGGATACCAGCAGAGCGTGTACAAGGCGACCTCGGCGAGGGATGGTGTGCACTACGTGCTGCGACGCGTGCACGGTGAGTGGTGCAGTTTACTATTTGTCTCCCAAGATGGGTGAATTTGACGAATTAAAGAAGTAGTGCAGCAATTATCGATTGTGGTTTTTGGGAAATGAAAAAGGCAAATTAACAATATAGTGTGAAATCTCAATCTTATGAGAACAGACTGAAACATAGATGAATTAGAGAAACATACTTTTGCAGACTGTATTCAGGGTAGATCTTTCTTTACAATTCTATGTTTTCTGCACTTGATAAGATTGAGCAATGATCAAACTGTCAGTCTCCACTAAACATTCATTCTGCCCTCATGATGTGTTAATGAATAGGCTGTCTCTCACAGTTGCATCGTAGTTTTCCAGAACCTTTTGATCCATTTTTTCGACTAGGACTCTGATCCATAGAATCAACTCGGCCGTATTCATTAGCATTTCCCAGTCGCCTAATACATTTCATCCATTCAGCCTTCCGTCCGATCAACGCTAAGGCCTTCGCTCCCGCTGAGTCATGGAAGAAGCTGCAGGCGGCCCATGTCGTGCAGCTGAGGGAGTGCTTCGCGACCAGAGCTTTTGGAGATAATTGTGAGTGGTCTGATCTTTGATCTTTGACGATTCCTAATTTGTGATCGCAAATAACTGTTATCATTTTAGCTTCGAATATATATTTTCAAAAGTGAAATAATTCAAATTCCAGCACTGATCTTCGTCTACGACTACCATCCGCTGTCGGAGTCGCTCAAGGTACTATAATAGTTCATTTTAGATATATTATGTAGTTATATAATAATATTTAAATAAATATTTGCAGGAACGCCACTTTGGGAGGAACGGCGGTGTCACGATGGTGGACACTATGAGTGAGTTATTAATTTATTTTTATGCAAATGTGAGGCTCAACCATTGCTGATGAAGTGTGGATGAATAAGGTTTTGAATTTTTTGTTATTTTTGAAAAGCTCAAATACAGCAATTACACTGCACGAGATGATTCTCATAGTAAAGAAATCTTGAAACTCACTTGAAACTAAAAAAAATCAGTTCCTGTACTAGATTGACTCAGTACTTGGGGGATAAAAGGGGGATAACTTTACCTTTTATCTTTAACATGTATCTAAATACTGTATCTGCAGCCGGCGCCAAGATCATGTCCTCCTACTCCGGGTCTGCTGGGGGCGCGGGGCTGACGGGCAGCGGAGTGCCCGAGCTCCTCCTCTGGCAGTACGTCGTCCAGTTGACGGCCGCCCTCAGGTATACCGTAATCCGAGATAGTCCGGTCAGAGCAGATTCAATACTTTCAATAATTTTATCCTGACATCTAGGCAATGTGTCTGCAATATGAAACACCCGCTTTCCTAGGTTGTGTTCTTAATCGTTTCCTAGAGGCACTTCCTGATTTCAATATTTAGCTAGCGAACGAAACGTTCCGCATCATACACTAAGCACCGTAGTGTCTCCGTTGAGCATTTGAATATTACAATAACTGCCTCATCCACAGGTCAATCCACGCCACAGGCCTAGCGGCACGCTCGATCGACATCTCGAAAGTAATCCTGATGGGAAAGTGCAAAGTAAGGCAACATTTATGGATTATTTTATTTAGGCTTCCGCAGGAGCTCATGTGGCCTGAGTACAGGGTGAACCTTACCTTTATGCTTTAATCCACTAACCAATCCTCCTATTGCAGTTGCTGCTCTCATCCTGCGGCGTGCAGGATCTTGTCGCTCCCGACCACCAGCAGATCCAGCAGCAGCAGGTGGGGAAGAGGGGCGTGGTTTGCAGCAAGGGAAGTGAGCTTGAAACAGGGTTGGGCGGTCTGCAAAAGGGGGCGGAGATTACAGCATGAGCTTGCAGCAGCCGAATAGATAATGAAATTTTAAACAATGTATCGTGAAATAATCGTAGTTGCAATAATATGTGACGTATGTAAAGAAAGTGAAACATATACTAAACTCGAAGCAATTTGAAAGAAGGGATTTGTTTAAAGAAATTTATCTATTTCAGTCTGACGACATGGTCGCGTTGGGACGATTGGTGCTCGCTCTGGCAACGGGCAACCAGAATGCAGGTAGGGAATGCATAATTATTACAATTTCCCGATAATTAAAATCGCTGATTAGGAAAAAACGGCATGTGAAAAATGAGAAGAATCGATGTTCCTTTGCTTTCAGATATTGGAATTTCCGCAAACAGTTTTAATTTGCATTATCGTTATTATCATATCATTCCTTCTCAGGTCGTCGCTACCTGTAGACAAGAGATCCATAACAAACAATTGCAATAATAACAATAACAACAAGTCTCATTGTTCCTTCTCAGGTCGTCGTGAGATCGTTCAGCAGGGGCTGAGTATCGTCGGGGCGCACTACTCGCAAGACATGAAGAATCTTGTGACGTGAGTTCGCCTTTTCCTCTGACATGAGAATATCAAATGAAAATTTTTTTTCTTTTTTAAAGGCATCCCAAGTTATCTGAGGCGCTCTTGTGAAGCCACAATTGCTGCAAATCTAAAATTTAAAATATTTAATTTTATGATTTTAATTTTAATTCCCAGATGTCTGATCGGTCCGTCGCCACGCAAGACAATCGCAGACGTGATGCCAATGATCGGAGCGAGGTAAATAAATTTAATTTATTTAATTTATATCAAAGTTTCAATAATCGAAGACAGCAGCCGTTCTGTGTGCAGCTGCGTATTGGTGCCTTGATATTTTGTTTTCTATAAAAATATTTTAATATTTATACAAATCAATTTTAGATTCTACCATCACATCGAGGCGTTGCAATCACGTGTGGACCTGCTGGAGAACGAGACGGCAAGGGTATGATATGCGTATGTGCTCTTCGATGTTTTGTTTTCTATAAAGATAATTTAATATTTATTCAAATTAATTTTAGATTCTACCACCACATCGAGGCGTTGCAATCGCGCGTGGACCTGCTGGAAAACGAGACGGCAAGGGTACGATAAGATTATTGGTTGATTAATTTTGCTTCGTTAGGTACGATTAACGATTGTTGATTGGGGAATCGACATTGAATTGAATTGAATTCTTCAATCTGATAGCTTTTCATGAGAAAATCGAACCTGTTAGTTTCTTCAAAAATCTGGCATCGATTTGCCTTTATTTTAATTTGGTAGAAGATATGACTCCTTCTTTTCCAGGAACTTGAGAACGGTCGACTGTTCCGGCTGCTCTGCAAGATGAACACCATCGTGGAACGACCCGAGTAAGTTGATCTTTGATCTTTCTTTTGCTCCAAGATAGCTTGCTCTTGAGTAGAGCATTGCTTCCTATATTATTTATCTGAGGATATGGAATATTTGCAGCAAAAATATTAACGTTTGGTTCTCTTGTCAGGCACAACATGGACTCTTCATGGTCAGAGACGGGCGATCGGTTCCTCATCAAGCTTTTCCGGGACTACGTCTTCCACCAGGTTAGAAGATGTGGTTGTTAGTTGTCGATACCTCTGAACGATACTAGAATTTGTCTCTTCATTTCTTGAACGCTTTTTATATTGTGAAAGGCACATTGAATGAAGAGACCCTAACTGCACCTCATGACAAATTTGAACCTTCCGTATGCCACCAAAATTCATTTTATTACTCTCTAAGTTTGTTTTGAATTTATTTAATAATATTTAATTTGTATTTTTTCAGGTGACCGATCAGGGCAAGCCGTGGATGGACATGGCACATATCGTCAGTTGCATGAATAAGGTGACAACTTCATTATTTTAATTTTTATTTGGAGGAAAATATTCACAAAACTATTGTTTCTTATCATTGAGCTTTTTTTCCTAAACAGAGAATAGAACTGCCAGGATGAAGAATCCATCTCTTCGTTTTCGTAGCTGAATGAAAAGACAAATTTTACAACGTGATTGCCCTAGTTCCTAGTTGTTTCTGCCAAAGCGATAGGTAGATACTGCATCTGATTGTCACTAAATGTAATCTTCAGCTCGACGCGGGTGTTGCGGAGAAGATCGAGTTGGTCTCGCGCGATCAGGACAGTGTCATCATCGTTTCGTTCGGCGACCTACGACGGTAATTTTAATTACTTAATTATTTATTTTAAAATTTAATTTAATTCGAAACATTGAAAACAATTAACTAAAGTTCTACGTCAAGCATACGCACTTTCGAATTTGAAGATAACAGAAACGTGTCGTGAAGTAATTGAATAATCCCCTCTAGATGCATTGACGCTGCCTTCGCGGAGCTCTCAGCGACCACAGTGACTGCTCGCGGCACCCCAAACAACCAGCGACACCACTGAGCCCAACAGTAGCCCGCATCGTAGCCATTCCTACCATACCCTACCCATAAGGGGTGTGCGAAAAATTCTCCTGCTCCTCTATTTCTCTGGCTGTGTCTGACCAGCAATCGAGCCTTATGAGATAAGGAGAGCGGGAAATTGTCGCACCACCCTCATACCCATAGTAGTTGCTTGCTTGCTGTACACAGCCCTCCCCTCAAGCATTCCCCACCATCATTTTCTAGAGCTCACATTATTTCCCAAACAGAACATACCGTAATTCGTAGTAGATCATTCCAAGCAATCGATATATTTCCCCCCAGCCTTCTCAGTGTCTCGTGCATAATTTTCACGTATCTTTCTTTATCATTCTGCACCCCGTTTTATCATCCGGGGATTGCTGCCAACTTGTTAGATTCATTCCCCAGCCCCTTCTCGACCTCCTCACGTGCTCTAAAATCGATACCCATCCATCTACCGTAGTCTCTCTTCGCACTCATTATTGGACTAATCAAATACCAGTTAGCTCAACGCGTCCGAATCAGCTAGTGTTGTGTGCTCCCGTCTATCCAAATGCAGCAGAAGATTCACTTAGATTACCGTATCCCAATATCAGTCAATCAATAACCAATGTGTGAGTATACCGTATTCTATCGTAGTAGTGTATATGGCGCGCTGGTTTCCGCGCCTAGATGTGTGCCCACTTATAATCGTGTGTGAGTATCGATTAGCTGCTGATCGGCTACCGTATATCCCGTTGAGAGTGCGTGTGTGTGCAGTTACCGCATTACTATCGATTACCCTGTGTGCGTCTCAGCTCTCCCTCAATACCGTAATCTCCCCAATACTCTTTGTCTCACTTTGCAACAAACGAACCAACCCCGTACCTCGCTCCCCTCCTCCATTGTCCCGCGTGCGATATCTCAGCGTTTCTCAAATCGAATATTCTGAATCTCGCAACGAAAGACTCGATCGATATCGCTACCGTATCCCCACTCCATCGTTGGTCGCTTCCCGTCTCATTGTGTTGTCGTCCTCTTTTGTAATTAATTTTCTTCGATTTGATTCCTCCTTTTCTCCATTTGGGCATTGTGGTTAGTTAGAGTCCGATCCCTTTCTGTAATCGTATTTTCATTATTGTAGTATTTCGCTCCAAAATGGCTAGTTTCGACGTTTCCGGAACCATTTTTATTATATTTTCCTACTCCTTCTGCAAAAGTCCTTGTTGAACTCGAACCACCCCTCTTATTGCATCAGCTCTAGCGCCGTCGTGTTACCGTACAGCGTGGTGTGCTTGATGAGGGCGCATGCAGTGAGACGACGAATATAAATCGTCGCCGCTTCATGCACTCTTCACCGCACCACGCGGTCGTTTTGTTGTCTCAACGTTTCCGATCATGTTGCATCGCCTCTTTGATTGATCTATCGAGTGTTGTTAATGTCCTCTAGCTACAGTATTTACAGTATTCCTATGTTACCGTATCTCGCTAGATCGATTGATAGGCTGTCACATGGTCGTGAATGTCACACAGTAATACATACAAAAAAATAATTTTTAAATTGTCGAAAATCGTTCTTAAAAATGAATAAAACATGCAAATGAGTGGTTTGTCAAGGTTCTGTGTTACTGGTTCGAAACCAGCCTCGTACCTTTGATCGTTGATCTATGTTTTTCTGGATTTTGCCTTTCCCGTCTCTCCGAATCCCATTGTCATAGAAACTGATTGACAAATGGTGTGGCTCCGACGGCTAAAGTGCTCTCTTTTTGTCTACCGTGGGAGGCAGAGGGAGTCTCTTTCCATCTTGCCAGCAAGAATAGTACGATTCGTAGGCGGAAACAGCAGCCCTTCCCTTCAAATCTGCTAATAACTGAGTGAAAATTGGCAGGTGCTTTTGCGTTTCCTTCGATCTTGTGAAACTTGGTAGTAGATAAGTTATTTCGCTTTTGGTTGCTAAGCAGGAGCAGAAATAAGCATTTTTTTAGTAGATATCTTTTCTGACCAACTGAAGACAGGTTTGCCTGCAGATAGTTACCGCCTGAATTTATCTTTCATTGCAATCCGTTCTCGATCAATAATTGTCTAGAAATCGGGAGTGTATGCCAGAGTAGGTAGCGGATTTGGTGGGTAATTTATTATGCAGGCCAAAGGAAGGGGAGCGAGATGGGATAGCGGTACTCTAGAGGGCAGTAGGGCAGAAGGGAATGGATAAGTAGCATACGGGATCGAATGAGAATTGGGGGTGTTAGTTGGTAGGTCATCGTAAGTCGGGCATTTCGTTTTGTGTTTTAGAGAGGTTGGATGATAGCAGACAATAGTGATAGGAGTGATAGGAGGCAATGTTGGCACAGGAGATTGATTTGAGTAGTCACCAGCGAGCCAGGCGGGTTGAATATTCACTTCTTTTCTGTGATGTTTGAAATATGCAGAATGACGCATAAAGATGTGATCTAGTGAGTGGACAACTTGTGATAGATATGTGATAAGATTAGGCGCAAGATTCAAAATTATTTTTGAAATAAGCGTCTATTCTCCAGCCACGCCTCAACTTTGCTCTAAATTATATTCTATGTTTCTTTGTTTTTCAACGGTGCCGATTTAATGAGAAAATATAATAAAAAATCCATTAAAAATTTCGCATATTTGGTCCCGCGTGGATTTCGCAGCTACGGTAGTATCGACTAAAATTACGGTAATCTAGTCAGAGTCGATTTTTGCATTTTCATTTTTTTTGTATTTCGCGTTTGCTTCGTTGTTATTTTTTGTAAATTTCATTCTTTCTATTTTCCTTGGCAAGACAAGACTACAAGCTCGAGTTCGAAACCTAGCATATACCCATTCCTGATACGATTTGCTTGTAATTTTAAATTTTCCGTGTAACGGGCACAGGGATCTCTAATAATAGCCATGTACCCGCACTCTCATGTACCCAGCTGCTAACGAGTGACCCTTACTGACCGCAAGCAAGCCCTTTGGCACGCCTTCCCCCCTTAGCGCTCTTCTCCTTTCTCTGTCGTCTCCCCGTCTCCACCCGCTCTCTCGACTGTCTCTCCCTATCCAAGAAGCGCGTCCCTTTCGAAACGGGAGAGAGTAGTGGTCCCCTACTCAACATTTCTCTCCCTCTGACCAATGTCCACTAGATGCCCCTTTCTCCTTTTCCTCCTCCATTTCTCTCCTCCCATCCTTCTATTTCTCTGCTCTTAATCGCACGGCTACTAGGCAGACAATCAAGCGCAGATTGAGTGGGGTAGAATGGGAAGGGCAAAGGGGAAGGAATAGTAGTAGTAGGCGAGAATCGAGGTTAATGCTGCCGCTATTCCCGTCTTCTAAGTTGATCTGGGTTTCAGGAAGGTTTGAAATTCCTTGAACACTGGCTGACATTGATATTTGACATTCCACAGTGTTCATATGCAAAAAGCAGCTTTCGTTGTAGCCCTTGTAGTAGTCTGGCCAGTAATTTAGTCCACGTCTGCATTTGCTCGGTAGGCCACGTCTTCTTAGCGACAGAGGCAGTAGGGAGAGAGAAGGCTGAGAGAGCGGCAGAGAAGTAGACTCTCGTGTGTTGTTCCATCCCCAATCACAAGAGTTCCTCGTCGCGTTCAATTTTCATTTACCATTCTACTTCCCTGTATTGAGCTTATTTATATTCCATATTCAGCAAGAAGCGATCTGAATTGGCGCTACATTTTCATATATCTATACAAAGGAATGTATTACGTGTCAATAGCTATCGCATCTAGCCATCAATAAACCCCGATGAATAGGTGCTATCGGCGATAGAGCGTGTTGTGTTCCCCCCTCTCGCCTCTCACTTGCAGAGGGTTTAGCAAGAGAGAGTAGTCATCATTTTCCCCCTCCCTTCCGTCTCTCTGCCCCTCTGACTCTCCACTCCCTCGCCGATGTCCTTTCGCGAATGTTCTCGCTTCCTTGTCATCTTTTCCTGTCGATTTCGGTAACTGTACGCTCCGGAATATTCGAAAAGTTGGGATTGACACACAAGTTTGATTGGAGTTTCAGCGCTAGTACTTGTCCTAGTTAAGTTGGGTCGTTTTGATTTTATCCTTCTTCGGAGTATAATGAAAATTCGCATTTTTCCCTTTTCCATTTCCACTTTGCTTGTCGTCTAAAAAATCTTATATGGCAATGTTCACTGCTGATGATGGAATTGTGCCGCCAAAAATCGCTCATCCGTTTTCATCATCTTGTCGTTTGTCGCAGTTCACTGATGATGATGTTACTTCCCCAATCATAGTTCACCCCCTTGCAGGCATGATCCTAGTGCCGTCTCTTCTACGGGGACGCCCATCGTCGTGGGCGGCGACGCTGGCGCTGCTGCTTGTAGCAGCTGCAGTGATGCAGCCGGCTGCAGCTGCAGAAGACGTCGACGATGACGAGGAGGGCGGAGTGCCGGTTGATCAGAAGAAGGTGAGCAAAGAAAATTGCTGTTTTACTAATTTACAATTTGTTATTCAACACATTTTCTAATGTACATTGTGACTAGTGGGACATGTCTAAATATATAGGTTATTCTCCGTGGAAACGAATCATTGTCAAATCAGTCACATCAGCTGCCTTGCTGATTGCGCTAGTAAATAGTGGACGTGCACTTTCGATTCACACTATGGAGACCAGCGAGATTGGTGTTCCAGGTGTTATTGATCCACACAGTGTAAAAGGACTGGGATCAATCTTCTTAGCGATTCTGGGTCTGATAGAAATTAGCATCGAAACATAGCTCGTAAACTACAGAACTCGATAAACCATGTTTTTGAGTGTCAAATTGGCCAGCGAGATTTAGGCACCTGGTCATTCATATCCAAACGGCCTTCATCTAGTTACAATTAGAATCTCCATGCGTTGATATAATAGTAGAAATATGTATAAAAAACTAAGTGATCATTACTTCGAAGCCTTTATTTATTATATTTTTATAACTTTAATTTTAATTTATTTAATTCAGGAGGAGTTTGTGCCGATCAAGTTCGTGGAGCCGAAGCTGGCGGGAGACGCGGTGAAGGATGCCACCGTGCACATGTGGGAGTACTTCAGAGGTGAGATATAGGAGAGCTCAAATGGAATCTGCAATGACCCAAATGTAGACACAAAAAGGTTCAAAAAACCTATTGTCCGTTTGTTGTTGGAATAACTGGAGAATACAATTTATATATTTTTAATAAATTAATCAAATACTCTCAGGTCGCGGCGGCATCATCGGGAAGACGTGGCTGAAGAGCAAGGCGAAGAAGGACGGCGTCGAGGCGGAGATCAGCAAGTACAATGGTGAGAAGTTGATCAATGATCTCGGATCGGGAAAAAAATGATGGTTGAGACTGAAAAAGCGGTGATTTCGTATTTCTAACCTGGTCAACTCGAGTTTCCCGTATACTTTATTATCATAACGGATATTTTTTTTAAAAAGGTACATAAATGAAAACTTGGAAATGAATACGACACCAGCGTAATTTAAACTTTCACTGAAATCGGTATTTACAGGCGAATGGGACATCGGAGCTCCCTCTGAGGTGGCCATCGAGGGCGATTACTCACTGGTGGTGAAGACGGATGCGAGGTGAGCCAAAAATAGTCCTGAAGACCAATATGAATCCTGAAGTCTGCAGTGGTTAATCCTTTTCTTCTGATGCAGAAATATGCAACCTCGAAGTTCTAGGATTCATATAAGAATATATTGAAACGCATAATCTGCAGACATCACGCGATTGCCTCCAAGCTGGCCAAGCCATTCTCCTTTGCCGACGGAAAGCCGCTCGTCATGCAGTCAGTTTTATTTATTTTATTTTAATATTTTGATTTATCAAACTTATTAGAATGTTTTTCCTCATGTAATTAGCATCCCTGCGATAGCTAGCCTCTTGTGGTCATCAGTGTGGCGAATCTATAACAAGTTTGGATATTTTAATTGTATTTAAAATACATTCCTTTACATTGCTCACCTCATCGTGGTGTAAGGGTGGTCCACAACTTTCTATTGCTACGATTGTTGCGCTAACGAGCTAACTTGCTCACGCAGTTCACAGGCCTTGCAAACCCATGTGCAACGGGCGGCCCTCCCGAACCCCCGGCCCGGACAAGGGGGGTAACCAGAGCACCTACCTGGCTACGACAAGTCCCACTATGTGCCCGAGTCCTCCGCGCCCCCTCCCTGTCCGTGTACGATGTCGCACGAGACAAAGGGGGCAGGGCCATCCAATGCCGGAGTATTCAGGACATCAAGAAGGCAAACCCCGTACCCCCCGTAACGACAACGACATCCGTATTTGTACCTTGAACGCCCGCACCCTTGCCTCTGAAGCATCTATTGCTACCTTCGAGATCGCCATCAAAGGAGTCCGATTCGATGTTATCTGCCTTCAAGAGACAAAGTGTCATTCCCTCACCGAACGAACCCTCCCTGAAGGATCCCGTCTAGTTCTCGGTCCCAAGGTCCCTGGCAAGAACATAGGAGGAGTTGGATTCGTGATCCATTCACGTCTCGTCTCGTCTATCGATTGCCTTACCGTCCTTTCCCCTCGTCTTGCTGTCCTTTCCCTTCGCATCGGTCACTCGTCCATCTCAATCATCTCAGCGTATGCTCCCACATCGGCGGCGAAGCTGGAGGAACGAGAGACATTCTTCGAAGAACTGGCAGAAGTGTACAACAGAGAGAAGAAGTCGTTCTATCGAGTGATCGGTGGCGACTTAAATCTTCGATCCAGTCCAAGGAGAATCGGTGACTTCCGATCTGGCCCCTTCCACTCCGATTCTTCGGGTGATCCCGACGATCTTCTCCAAGATCTCCTCTCTCGCACACGCTCATTCCATGCAAACTCCTTCTTTCAAAAGAAGTCGAGTGCACGTTGGACATGGGAATCTGCGGGAGAAGAAAGAAAAATCCGCCATGAGATAGATCACATCATCGTCAGTCGTCGATGGATGGCACAGGATGTTAGTGTCGTGAAAGGATTCTCCTATCCCTCCGACCACAGGCTCCTTCGCGCCAGAATCCGACTGGATACGAAGATAGAGAAGAATTGGAAGTATTCCCGTCGCCAGAACACTCGCCCCACCCTCGACCCCGCCCTCTTCCAGTCAGCTATCGAGAGATACAATTGGAGAGAAGACCCTGACCCATCCAGAGACTACGACCTGCTCTGTGCAGGACTCAAGGAATGTGCCCGCCATTCTGAAGTGCCACCCATTCCCCCTCTCCCTCGTCTATCGGATCGATCGATCTTCTGGATCAAGAAGCGAGGAGAATGGAACCGGAACCCCGCGAGTACGCCCTTCCAGAAGACCATGGGTCATCGATGCGCCCAAGCATTCGTCAAGGAGGACATCAAGGCCCATCGACTACGAGTACTGCTAAAAGCAGCAGAAGAGAAGAAGTCCATCAAGAAGGCCAGGATGAGCCTCTCGAAAGGAAAGAGCTCAATCGAAGCGGTACTGGATAGTAATGGAGATGCCCTCACGAGTAGGCCCGGGATAGAAGAACGAGTTAAAGAATTCTACTCGGATCTCTTCCGATCGCAGACTCCAGTCCCTCGTTGCCCCTCCCCTCCTCTCGATGATCCATTGCCGATTCTGCCATCGGAGATCCGAACTGCTATCCGGAAAATGAAGAAGGATGGAGCACCAGGACCGGATAAGATCTCCGGAACGATGCTTCACTCAGGAGGATCTGCTCTCCATTCCCTCCTCGCCTCCCATTTCTCCCACTATATGGCCAAGCAGGTCTAACCCGTTCAATGGAAGACGTCGAATTCCATATTGATCCACAAAAAGGGCGACCGAACGGATCTGAACAATTTTCGCCCGATATCTCTTCTCTCACTACCCTACAAGATCTTCACGAAGGTCCTTGTGACGAGATTGGAGCGGACCCGAGGAGTGATTTTTTTATAAAGTCTCAAAATCGAATTTGGATGGGAGATCCGAGTTTCACTGCTTTTACAAATACTCGAGATTTGGCTTACTGGAATTATCATCTCAGTGGTTTTAGACGTACAAAACTTATTTGCGAATCAATAACGAGAAATACCGTAGCCCCTTTTCAAAAATACCGTAACCCCGAATTTCCGTTCAGGAGCACGCCGCCCGTCAGCCGGATACGATCGCCGCCTCCTACTGGGACGACCACAAGACGCATCTGTACACGCTTACGGTATGCACTCTCTTTCTTGAATATTCAATAACCTAACAGTCAACAACTAGTCAACTTTAGTCTTGGTATTCTCTTGTTTCACCAATTCCATATGATGGGTTGTAGTCTTCATTCTTTGATATGATGTACGATCTTAGTATTTCTAAAATATACACCTCCTTTTTACGGTACTTAATCAATATTAATCATCATGCAGGTTAAACCCGACGGGAGTTACACGGTCGCCGTTGACTACAAGAGCCTCTACTACGGTAGCATCCTCAAGGTACGGTAGCAATTACAGATTACGGTATTTTTTAGTGTTCAAAGTATTGGTGATAGCCCCGATAAGTAAAACTTGAGTTATCCGTGAAGCACGAATAAACCTGGTCGCAAGTTTTCATGATATTCATTACTTGTCTCTTG
This sequence comes from Pristionchus arcanus, assembly GCA_900490705.1. NCBI lineage: Eukaryota > Metazoa > Nematoda > Chromadorea > Rhabditida > Neodiplogasteridae > Pristionchus > Pristionchus arcanus. Next base: position 18,739 of record LS486748.1, read on the forward strand.
TTGAACTGGATCTTGTAGCTCCAGTGAAGAGCATTCTCTGATTTGATCTGTTCTACTCATTATTTACTTTATTTTATTTATTTATTTAAATTTCAGGACGTGTCTCCGGCACTCGAGCCGCCCAAGCAGATCGCCGATCCGGACGATGTGAAGCCGGCCGACTGGGATGATCGGGCGGAGATTGAGGTGAGGGAGATGGGTAATGGGTGATGGGTGAAACAGCAATCTCTGGGGACGAAATTTCTGATTTGATCCTACCCCATAGTAGACTGCGATGATAGGGCGGAGATGGGTAATGGGTGACGGGTGAAACCGCAATCACAAGGGCACAAATTGCTGCTTTGATCCAAAATTGGAAATAAATGATACCATAGTAGACTGGAATGATAGAGCGGAGATTGAGGTGAGGAGATTGGGTAATGGGTGAAACCGCAATCACTAGGGCACAAATTGCTGCTTTGATCCAACCCCATAGTAGACTGCGATGATAGGGCGGAGATGGGTAATAAGTATCGGGTGAAACCGCAATCACATGAGTGATTTAGCCGATTTGATCCAAAAATTGAAAACAAATGATATCATAGTAGACTGGGATGATAGGGCCGAGATTGAGGTGAGGGAGATAGGTGACGGGTGAAACAGCAATCATAAGGGCACAAATTGCTGCTTTGATCTAAAAATTGAAAACAAATGATACCATAGTAGACTGGGATGATCGGGCGGAGATTCAGGTAAGGAGAATGATTAGGATAACTATGAAGCTTAAGTCAAGCACGAATTCCTAGGGAATTACAATTGAATAGGGATTATTGGAATGTGACTAACTATCTCGTGAACATCGAATAGATTGAATGTGGTTCGACTATGGCTCTAGAGTGAAACAGAAATCTATCAGTTTTTTTTGAGTTTTTCAAATATATCAGCTTATTCTTGTATCGGGTGACGTGCTGATATTACGCGATTGAACCAACTGCAGAGATGAAGTGCGCGTGAAACATCAGAGTAGCGAGTGAAAATTTGTTATTTATTTAATTAATTAATCTAATTAACATAATTCTAGGACGAGACGGCGACCAAGCCCGACGACTGGGACGAGAGTGCGCCGAAGGAGATCGTCGATGAGGCCGCCGAGAAGCCCGCCGATTGGCTCGAGGAGGAGGTACGGTAGATTGTCGATTTAATACTGTAATTTTACGATGAGGAGGAGGTACGGAAAGGGGGTATTGATTGGTGATACGGTAGATCAGCGATTGAATACTGTAGTGCTACGGCGAGGAGGAGGAACGTTGGTAGTGATTGTTGATACGCTGGTTAATCGATTGGTCGGGGACTCCGACGGGGAGGGTGATTGTCGATTAGTTGCAATTGCTTATCGAGTAATTGTGTTACCTATGGATCAAAAAAGAATTGTAGCGGTCTAAAATTTAGTTGTTATGCACAAAACGTGAAACCTAAACTTTCTGGGTTTATTTTTTTTGCAATTTTGGATAAATGCGTAGGTCTAATACGGTAACAATCAATTTTCAGCAGCCCCTGATCTCCGACCCGAAGGCGGAGAAGCCGGAGGACTGGGATGAGGAGATGGACGGAGAGTGGGAACCGCCCATGATCGACAATGCTGCATGCGCTGTGAGTTGATCGGATTATTGTTAATAATAACATTATTATTAATAATAATAATTTATCATGTAATTAACGCAAATAAAAAGTTTAGGGTACGGGGAAAACGAGATACATGAGATACGATGTTGCAACATAGGCAACAAAGAAAATTCGATCTAGGATTATAATTGTTGATCTACGCCCAAAGTGTATTAGTGAGGTGTCGATTGATTTTTGATCACTTCATTTAACGATCAGACGACTTAGGAGTTGCAATATTAGTGAATATTAGCCTATCAATGATTAGTGGCCATTGGAAAACTAAATACTTGTATTGGTGATGAAACGGCAACCATGCAGGGCCTGAGCGGTTGCGGAGAGTGGAAGCGCCCGACGATCAAGAACCTCGCGTACAAGGTATTTTTATTAATTATTTTAAAAATTTTATTTCAAATATATGGCTGCGGCATATTAGAATGGCCCGCGTTTCATGAAGATCTCGAAACAGTTGACTGAATGAATCCAGTAATTTAGCGCGCTTTTCAAGTTTTAAAAATAATTTTTTTGAGAAGCGCGCTTCACGCTCTCATCATTACTGTGATGGATGCAGGTGCATCCACAGCACTAATTTCTAGTTATTTCCTTCTAAAACTCAATTCAATCCATCCTCCCTTGTGTTGGCTTTGACTTTAGACAAATACATTTTGGCATGCGAGATGGGCTCAAGAGTTAGTAATTTTGTTGCAATTTCGCATTTGATTCAATCCTCCATCCACTTGCATTTACTTTGTCTGTAAAAAATATTCCTGTGAGAAGTGCGCTTCACACATCCATCATTATCCTATCGTTGCAAGTATACATAATTCAGCCTTTTTCTTTTTTGCACCGATAATAATCAATCCATTCTCCTCCGTTCAGGGCAAATGGCGTCGTCCGAAGATGGCCAACCCCGCCTTCAAGGGTATCTGGGCCCCTCGTCAGATCGACAATCCGGCCTACTTCGACCCATCCGAGTCACCCCTGGCCGGCCTCCAGCCCGTCACTGCTCTGGGTATCGAGTTGTGGACCATGAGCAAGAACATCATGTTCGGTGAGTGGGATAGGATGTTATTTTTCCGATAAGTCTTACGAAAATTGATGATAATCGATGCAAATAGGGTAATAGGAAGGGTGAAACTGCGATCTTCCAGAAATAAATGGATAAATGTTCAGTGATTACAATTGTGTGAAAGGTGTAAGGGGATAGGAAAGGTGAAAGTGCGATCATTCTTGTGACAAACATCTTCCCAATTGCTTGATTAGTCGAATGTATGATTTGTTAAGGAAGAAATAGATAGATACTCAATTAGTGTTCAGTGATATCTATAGGGTAGTGGGGTGAAACTACGATCTTCCATGTGACAACCATCTGCCCAATATTGTTTATTGATTAGATGAAAATGAATTTATTTTTCGAGTAAAATCCGAGACGTCAATTGCTGTTCAGTGATTTCTACATGGTAATAGGAATAGTGAAACCGCGTTCTTCCATGTCAAAAAGAAAAGGATTTAAAATATTAGTTTCTCTATTCCTTCCATTGCAGACAATCTGCTGATCGCCGACTCTGAGGCCGTCGCCAAGGAGGCCGCAGCGCTCACCTACGATATCAGAAAGGTACGGTAACCTGGATACTATAGCGAGAGGGTTACTGTAATTGCAAAGGCCTGTAGAATATCGATCACTCTTGATATCAGAAAGGTACGGTAGGGTTACGGTAGCGAGAGGGGTTACTGTAATTGCAAAGGATACTGTAGAAAGGTACAGTAGTATTAATGTAGCTACTAATTCTGATTGAAAGACTGGTGCTTTTTTTGTTATTTTGAAGAGGGTTCTAACAAAACTGTGGATGGTGTTTATTTTACAAGTAGTATTGAAGTTGAAACGGCCATGCGGCAGGTTGCTGAAATTCTTTCCATTTAATTTCGCCTCATTTGCAGGCCGAGGAATCGCGTCTGCGCTCCTCCAAGGGCGAGGGCAACGGCATCTTCTCCGGACTCATCGACGCAGCTGAGGTACGGTAGCAAGGAGATACTGTAGCCTTGGGGAATATCGATTATCGATTTTCTCAAATATTTAGCAAAATAAATCTCAGTAGTACTAATCGTACGGTAGATGGATGCTGTAAGCAGCAACATGGACACATGGGGGTTCGTTGACTTCAGTACCCTCAAGTATCGTTCTCCGTCCTAAGACAAGCCGTGGCTGTGGGCTGCAGTAGGGGGTGGAGTACGGTAGACGGGAGCCTTGAGGGGATATCCATTTATCGATTCCCCAAGT
>LS486749.1:5436-21639 GCA_900490705.1 Pristionchus arcanus
CGTTAGAGGGTAATGGGATTGCCTGGCTCGTCGCGGACTTTTTTAATGGTGAGGGGGATTAAGATAGTGGAGTAAGGCCATGTGATTCGAGGTTGCGATGATGATAGCTATACGAGGGGGGATATTGAGAACGATTACACTTAGACATTTTTGGCAAAAGAGAAAAAAATAATAAATATGTCGTACGAACTACTACGAAGTGTCTATAAAATACTATTTGTGAAATATAATGCGATGTGGAGCGAGTACAGTCATGCAGCTTCAGGTTAGGTGTGGCTGCAATTATGAGAAATGGAACAAGCGCTGTTTTCAAAGTTATGGGATCAGTCTTCGATTGTTTTGGAAATTTAGCCTAGTGCTAAGTGTAGCCAGGTGAGTACGGGCTTCCATAATGTAACATAGAGACGAAACGATGAGGTGAGACAATGAACACAGAGAATAGATCTATAATAAATTGTAAATGAATATTGCCTGGTGCATTCTGGCTCAACTGATATCATATGATACATGATCTGTCACAGGCTCAATGTGACCGTGTCCCTGAATTTAAAATTTAAAATGTTACTTGGTACATCCTGGTTTTGGGGGTATTGTATAGGATATGAGCTGTTACTCGTCCAATGTATTGAAATCGTCAAGTTTTAAGTTTAACAATAACAATAATATCATTACAGGCGATCAAGGAGAAGCATCCGGGGATGGAAATCGACGCGGATGCCGTCGATCACATACGAAATCTGATGGAGAGATTACTCAGAGAGGTGAGGAATAAGTTGATCTTTGAACTTTGGTCTTCGGTTGAAAATCGAAATCACTGACAAGTGACTTCTTAAAGAAAGGAGTAGTGGAGGCGATCTTTGATCTTTAGTTGGATATTGAGATCTCTTACGTTCGAATCACTGGTAGCTTCCTCATTCCTCGCATTCCCAGAGATCAGTAAAGGGGCAAAAAATAGTAATTAGACAGGGGAAAACCCACAGATCGTACACATTTCGTGCGTGTCGGCGAGCCCTTTGAAGTCGGGCACGCGCCGATCAGGGATCGGCCAATTAGGCAAGGCAAAAGCGTAATCAGTTGTGACAGCCAGCGACGACCATCCCCTTGCTGGTATGCATTGTTGTGGAGAATGTTGAGGACAGCGATCGTTCAATCATATGAAAATTATGAGCTGTTATTTGATAGAGACGCGAAACCAGTATGACTTCGATAATCTAACCCACGAGTATGTAGCGAAGTTGAAACCGTAGCCTCACAAAATCTTGAAACAGTTGTTAAATCGGTGGTATGCATTGTTGATGTTAATAACGACTACGATTACGCTATTGTGTGAAAATAAGAAACACATGAGACTCATAGAAAATATGATTTGGTAGGCTGGTGTAACCAGAGATGTTGATTTTTTTCTTCCTACTGACGCATTGCACGCATTAGTAAATGCTAGTCTGCACAAGTATATAGCGAAGCTGAAACTCTAGTTGTACAAGATCAAGAAACAATTTGCAAAGCGTAATCAGTTGTGACAGCGAGCGACGCCCATCCCCTTGGTGGTATGTATTGTTGTTGGATTGTCACTATATCGTGCTAAAATGATGGGCTGGCACTTGGTAGGGAGGTGAAACCAGAAACTGTCAATGCAGATATTTTTGGTGATTTTTTCGAATTGGATTCACCGTCGAATTAATTTAATTCAAACCTACGCGAGTATGTAGCGAAGATGAAACCTCAGCCTTACATGATAAAGATTTTTTTCTAAAATTAAGATTAATAAACAAATAAAACTCTAGATGATGTCGGACTGCCCGGGGAACGTGTACGAGCTGGAGAAGAAGTGCGCCACCCTCTTCTCGCCCCAGAAAGTGCAGGAGATATACCAGGTTCGGTGGGAGTACGGTAGCGATAGAGGGTACGGTGAGAGTATGGTAGGGTACGGCAGGGCCCAGTAGTGACTCGGAAGTGCAGGAGATATACTAGGTACGGTTGGGAGTACGGTAGTGATAGACGGTACGGTAGGGCAGAGTAGCGCCCCAGAAAGTGCAGGAGATATATCAGGTACGGTGGGAGTTCGGTAGGGTACGGTAGGGATAGAGGTCGATAGATGGAACGTAAAGTGCGGAATCGTGAAAGTATGCTACCAGGAGCATGGGAGTTTCGGATGTTGTTGATTACTAGGGAAGATGTCAGCGCACCAATAAGTTCAGCGGTAGTAGGGATTTAAAAAAAAGGATCACGGAGACCATTTTACTACGTGAGTGTGCGTTTCACAGTTCCTACATGGTGGCGAGGTTGGATCTTCTATAGTAATGGATTCTCTTAAGTTACCAAATTACAAAAACTAGTCTTCGAAGTGCCTCGAAATGGCGAAGTTGCTGCTGAAGCTATAATTTTTTACCCTCGATTTTCGGAGAGAGGGTATCAAATATTTCGTTATCACTGTAGTGAGATATCTAGGCTAGTTTGTATTTCACATTCGCTTCAATATGGTGACCAAGCACTCGCGATAGTCTTGTCCCGACCTCCCGTTTTAAAATCTTAACATTTACAGTTCGTCTATGGTATCTTACAGTATTGCGTGACGATGATGATTGATTCTCGATTACTGATTGCTTTCCAGAAATGGTCGGAGAGCTGCGACCGCTGGAGCTCGCGACTGCACAGAGCGATGGTGGCCAAAGATCGACAACTGCACGAGAGACTCGTACTGTTTATCAAGGTATGGTAGGCATACGGTGGTAAGGTGTGGTACGGTAGCCACGATGACATGGTGAGGGTACGGTAGATAAGATGGATGGTTGCACGATAGCATGTTAGTGTAGGGTTTTCGGGGTCAAGAATTGATTGGATAATTTCTAATTTCCTTCGTGATATGGCCACGATGAGACAGCAAGCTGCCGGGTTGGACAATTTACTGAAACGAAGCTATCTTTTAGCAAAAACTGTTTGGTTTCCATTACGTTATCGATTGTTGGTATAGCATAGCTTATAAAGAGTTGATTTCGATCTATCCGTGAGGAGACGCTTGAGATATCGATCTTGGGGATACGGTAGCCTAATATTGATCTATATTTTCCGTGCAGGAGACGCTATCGAGTGCGGTGCGTCGAGATGCGAAGGAACTGGAGAGGATGGCATTGTACCTCCTGACGAGTGTCGATTGTCTAGCCGTGGTGGGTTAATTAGTGCTAATTAGTTAATTAGTTGTAAATTACATGAAAAAAGAATCAAGGTTACTTAGGTGAAGTTGTGCTTCACGAAGTTTATATCTCAGCAATAATGTTAGCAATAGCAATAATGTCTTCCATTGGCCTCTAAAAATTACTCAATATTCTCGCACAATACTTGAAAGTGGATGAAATTGTAGGACATTTTGCGTTTTATGATTTCTACAAGTACTCAATTTCCGCTTTTTCTCAATGTGAGATTGAGAGTAATATTAACACTAAGATTGACACGATATCCCGCTCTTATTGATGTAAACACATCATTGCTCTAATGTAAATCTCGTGAAACACAGCGTCACCTAACCGAACTATCATATTATCACAATTGTTTATTTTTTAATGAATTTACTGCTTTCAAGAACGACCAAAACTTTCGATTACGAGGGTCATACGAGTACTATGCGAGCATCATTTGCTGATTTTGTGTTCAATGATGCTCGCATAGTACAAACTCGTACAACTCGTAATCTCTTCCATGTAAAGGACTTGATCACATGGGTGGGGAACTACGTGAAGAAACTGCGCGAATCGGGCGTGAACATCACCATCTCCCTCCAGAATGTGAAGATATCGCTGCTGGCCGATCCCGTGAGTTGGTTATGATTTGAACCGATTACGGTAGGTGTTGGTTGGGATACGGTAGCTTGTTTCCTCTCAATGGCGTTCGAGGAAAGAACAATTGGTTTTAAATAAGGAATTTATAATCAGTATAAATTTCGTAAGAGTGTGGTACCAGGCGGTTAGAGGTTGCGACAGTTCCTGATGAAGTGCAGTTTTATCGGAAAGATGATAAACGCCTGAAGCAAACTCAAAAATATAAAATTATAGAATCTGATCTCGAATTGCTAAATCTTCTGAACCTCGTGTTTCTCGGTTGCACCTTTTGGTCATAGTCTCGAGGAGAGAAGGGGAAGCACTGATGAACTTGTAAGTTCTGATAGTTCTCCGGGGGCTCCGCAATTTTTGAAAGTTTTCTGTTAGGGGGCTCCGCGAAAACCATTTCGGACAACGAGGGGACTCCGCAAATTTTCGATAATTTCTTCTTGGGGGCCCCGCGCTCGGAATATAAAGCGGGGATATAGCCCAGCAGTGAGGGGAAGGCAATAAGCAGAAGTAGAAGTCGTGTCAAAATCTCAACCTCTCCCTCGATTGCAGAGTCTGATGCAGCTGAACGAGCTGCTGCACCGGCCGGACGACGACGCGGGCACAAGTGGACAGAGTGAGTCGTGTGTGGGTTACGGTAGTGGTGTGGCAGAGGACGACGTTTACGAATCGTCGTCGCTGTGAGAAAATCAGCAATGTTTGTTAAGGTAGGGTAGATGAATGTGAGATACGGTATCGAGCTATGTTCAGGGAGTGTTGGGGATAGGGTAGGAGTGGTTTGGAACAGGGCGACGTTTACGAATCGACGGCTCTGGGAAAAATGATCAGGATTTGATGAGCTATATCAGATGTGAGGGCATACGGTAGATCGAATTGTGGTGTGGTGCACGCCGACGTTTCCTAATCGTCGCCCTCACATTCAGGCATGATCTTCGACTTCGACACGAGCGAGCAGATGTCGCCGAGGGCGATGCTCAAGCTGGGCGCCGCGAGAAGGAACAAGAGCTATCAGGAGGTCAGGGGTTTGGAGATTGATCTTTGATCTTTGTCTGAGTTGCGCTTTATTAAGAATTGGTTAACTGCATCAAAGTTATTTAAATATTGAATCAAATTTGATGAATTTGATTTGACCTGGTGAATTCGCGCTTGAATTTATCTATGGAGTGAGTGTGGTTCTAGGACTTCAATTCGAATCGTAGTACAAGAGTTGTTTAAAAAAAAACTAAATACTGTGGAGCCATGTGTAGCAGTGATTCAGTAATCGTACATAGGACTAGACCAAATGAATCTGCAGTAGCATCTGGTGTCGCGCCACAAAAAATATTATTTGAGACAACTAAGAAGTAATGATAGTCTCAGGCGATTCCTGTCCGAGGAGCGCGGTGAATTTCGCTATTTATTTTTGCGACCCGGCGAAACGGTGATACGGTCATCCTACATAGTAGCTAGTTATTCAGACACCACAATAATTGCGCGGAGCCTTAGCGATAAAACTAATATTGTAACGACAATAGTAATAGAAACGACTTAATAAATACAATTGATCAATTACAATTGCAGGCAACAGCCCAATTCCTATCCGAGGAGCGCGCGTACCTTCGCGAGCTGAACATGCTCGTCAACGTCTTCCTGCGACGATTCGAGAATGTGATGCAGAATACGAAGGAGGAGGGAGTGAGTTGAGGGGAGGGTGAAACGGGTAAGGGGTTGGATTGAACTCGAGAGCTAATTACTGTACTGTTCCTGTAAAAATTGTCGTAGTTTTTTACTTACAATGCGCGTTTCATCGATAGGTTATAGTTGGTGTTGTGCCAATCATTCAATATCGCTCTGGTTCCAAAACTCACGTTTTCCCATTCTCACCTCAGTCATGCATGCACTGCGCATCCGTGTTTCATCGGTTGATAATCTTCAGAAGAGTGTCGTTTTTTCGATTGATCGTCGATTTCATTTAGTAACCCATAAATCTCAGTCGTACATGGAGGACATCTTCGGCAACATCACCGAACTGCACGAGCTGAGCAGGAAGCTGGAGAGGGCCATTGAGGATGCGAGGTTTGATCTTTGATCTTTGATCTCTGGAGTTTGTAGATTAGTCGCCTCTGGAATAGAGTAGATCAGCGGAGAAGGATACGCTTGAAAGCTCAGTGGGGTCGTTCAAGAGATATTGATCGATGAGTAGAATATAAGTACTGTTTCTTGCATACCGTAATCCTCAGGGAGCTCAACGATCCGTTCTCGGCGGGCGCCGGTCTGTGGGAGCTGGCCGAGGCCAACGAGTTTGACGTCTACCATCAGTATGTGGTGAGTGTGAAGTACTATTGTGGAGGAGAGGGGCGTGATTGAGCTTACTTTTATTGTGTTTTTTGCACTTCTGGATGGGAGCGAGATTGGTTCGCATCCGTTCGGTTGAGTATGAAGGGTTGCCGAAGCACTTCTTCGTCGGGCAAGAAATTATTTTTGTTAGCGATCCTTTCCCAATGGAGCATTGGTGTTCTTGCAATCAAACATGATTATATTATCGCAGAAGCACTTCTTCTCCGGAGCAAATAACCTGAAATATTGTTATAGAATGCTGTTTTCGTATAGTAGTTATAATATTGGCAAGATATGTAAGTAAACAATAGGTTTCGCTGAAAGAATATTTTTACATAGATGTGCAGAAGCACATATCCTCCATGTGGTCCGTATGTGTATTATTGGTTCAGTAAGTGCTGCGTCTTTGTCCAGAATTGTTTTCTATTTAACAATATCAATACAAACTAGTGCAGTAGCACATCACACATCTCCTCCATGTCCTTTTTAGCCAGCGTTTAAAAATAACTGCGCCATTGCCTACAATAGTTTTACACTTGTCCGTATCAACATGCACTTTTCTTAAACCATAATTTTAAAATAGTGTTTTGTAAGACTATGATTCGCCTACGATTAATTTCGGCGTCACATGTTGATTACATCCCATTGCAGAAGCACATCTCCTCCGGGGATCATTTCCGAATCCTTCAATATTAGATATTGTATTAGAACTAGACGTTTTCGAATTTACTCCTTTATTGTTTGTGACTGAACCATTGTTGTTTCGAATCATTGCAGAAACACGTCTCCTCCATTGCTAATTTTCTAGTCAATATGAAATGTGTATGATGGTTGGCTTAGGCATTATTACTTTCGAATCGGCAGTATCAATGTAAACCATTGCAGAAACACATCTCCTCCGGGGCGTATCTGGACATGATCGCGAAGGTGCTCACAGTACGCAAGTACGCGTCGTCCTTCGAGGTATTTAAATTGTTAATATTTATTTATTTAATTTAATATTATTTTTTATTTGTAAAAATGGGTTGGTGCATTGGTGCTGCACTGAGCACACTAGTGCACTGATTTATCCGCCTGGAAGTTTCAGTTCCATTTGTCGCTTATAAAAATAATCTACTATTGAGAGAAAAATGGTTCTTTGGTGCCGCATTCGGTCCATTAGACAGTGAAGGGACCTTCTGGCACGCTAATTGATAAACAATAAAATTTCATAAATAAATATTGTATTTTATCCAATTGTAGGCCGAAGCGAAGCCGTACACGCGACAGCGCGAGGCCCCCGGCACAGGTACGAAGGTTTCGTTATCGAGTAATATTCTCCGAAATGCTGGAATGTGAGATGTAGGTATATTCAGAATCTCTATTCTATAATTTCTCAATGAAATTGGTCAAGGAAGAGATTGGTTTCGTGCTTGACACTTGATCACATAGATCACATTAGATGTGATTTGATGACATTGGATATGTTCATAATTATTTCGTCTCTGCGGATGGCTATTCTAAATTCACACGATATTGATAACAAATGTTTCCATTCATTGATTAGGAGCACCAACTACTGAATGGATTCTCGGGCAGAATATATACGCGATACAATTGGTCTTATCTTATTTGTCAGGCGCCTCCTCCTACGCTGCCTCATCCGCGTCTGCAGTGGCAACGAGCGCCAGCTTCTTCCTGGCTGTCAGGTACGGTAGAGTACGGTAGGAATGCCGATTAGATGGCGATGGCGATAACATTGCATCGAGGGAAGAGACATGCGCTCTCTCCATTTCGCACACTCTCTCACTGATCTACCCTCTTCCCTTCATGCGATGCCATCGCAAAAAGGGGAGGGGGGGTACGGTAGTCTGCCCGGTTACGACGGAAGATTCCTGAAGATAGATATAGTTTGTGGTGGATAGGTATGGAAAGACAAGATCGAATTGTGTTCACGTAGCTACTGCGAAACATGTAATGCAATTGAAACGCGAGTGCACCTTGATGCTGTCATAACTTATGAGAAGGGAAAAGGTAACAATTAGAGGCGAAATATGTAAACCACATCTCCAGATACGTGCTCCCCCAACTCCTCCTCGTGCCCATCGTTCACTTCTTCAAGTACGTCGAGCAATGCACGAGACTGCACGCGATGAGTCAGAACGATGACGATAGGGGAGATCTGGCGGTGAGTTGATTGAAGATGTAAGGGGTACGGTAGAATAACTAAACGTGCTAGCCAGTATCTCGATGGAAGCGGTGAGTACGGTAGGCTGCAAAAGCTTTACCGGTAGGTAGGATCTAGTAAGGCGTAGGCTCTGGAAGCGATGTGGGCACGGTAGGACTGAAGTGCGTCGAAAATAGCAGGAAGTTGGGGGGGTACGGTATTGAGATGGTATTATGCAACATAAGTCTGGATGGAATCACATTGTGAGTATTGCACCGGAGTATAGATCTGCGACGAAACCTGATGCCCGCTGTTTCCGATTTCGGGTTTCTTTTTTTTATTTGTTCATTATTATTAGTTGTTGTTGTTGTTGTATTATTAATGCAAATTTCAGAATACGCGCAACACGCTGACGGCGCTCGCGGTGCGCATCGAGAAGACGTGCGCGATGAATGGAACGATTCAGAAGAGAATGAAGATGTGAGTTATTGATTATTGATAGTGTCTGAGGTTCGAGGTTACTGCATTCGTTTTGATATGTCTGCATTGGCTAGCATTATCAGAATGTGAATTCTTGAACGAGTAAAGTCGGTGATCTGAAACGATAAAGAAGAGAATGAACAGTGACGATTGATTTATTGAGAGGAGAGAGGCGAACGATCGTGCTCTGGATAAATGCACTGACGATATAGTGAAGTGCGAAAATGCCAGCCTTCATTTAATAAAAAAATGCTACCAGCCTTTTCATGATATCTGCCTTGTTTGCGATTCAGCCACATCATTAATTGCTAGTGAACTTAAATTATCCAATGGTGATTCCGCCCCGCTATCAATAATAAATTTAATTATTCCTCACAATTTCCGTCTCAATTGAGCGGTGCCTGTGATTCACCCATGTGATGTATTGCGTTCACAACAGAGAGCAATGTTCAGTTCTTCAATTTCTGGCTAATAAATAAACATACTGCCTTTGCAGTGAGCAATCATTGCGAATGGCGGCGGACTCGATGCCCGGATCGGGCGGGACCTCCTTCGATCGGATACTGGATGTGAGTCAATGTTTAGTATTACAAAATTGTAAGATGGATTACGGTAGCGAGAAGATACGGTAAAACAAGAAATAGAGGAAGATTGAGGAATTTATGGTTGAAACAACGGAGACAAGTTAGCGTTGAATTTGATACCGAACAATACATAAGCAGCAGGCGAAACCTCAAATGGTCTGGCTGAAGTGTTTTAGGTGCGGGATTCAATATAGATTTCCTGATTTATTTGTGCTTCACCTTTAGTATGTAGTACCGTAGATCCGGAGAAACGCAATCCGACTGGCACTCCTCATAAAAAAAAGATTAAACTTTTGCTCTATGGGTTGATGGAGCTACCTGATTGTTGATCTTTAATCTTTAATCTCCGATCTCTGTTCAGATCGAGAAAGGCATCGACGGGTACTTGGGCGAGCCCATAGCGAGAACGTGCAGGGAATTGATCAAGGAGGGAGATTTGAGGATGGTCCGACCGAGTGTAATCAGTCTCACCCAAGGTTAGATTTATTCTATTAAACGGAATTAAGGGTCAATAATGGTTGGTGATAGGAATGATGAGACCGAGTGTTATTAGTCTCACACAATGTAAGGATTATGATATTTCACGAAATTAACGGGGTAGGAAGGTGATTGGATGCAGCCTAGTGTTATAAATCGCACGAAAGGCCAGGTTTATAATATTTGGGACTTCTCTGCTGTTGCTTTATCCAGGAAATAAAATAATAAGGATTGAGAATAATAGGAAGGGAAAACTCCGAGAAAAGGTTGCACCAAAACAGGGAGAAACAGAATGGTGATAGGATAACATATGTTCGATATTCAAATGGTGAGAAGGAAATGAATTAACAGGGTTGATTGCGGATGGTTGGTTGGAGTTTCAGTCATATCTGATATGAATTAGTCGCTTGCTGAAATTGGTATACTGAGCGCTCAGGTTGGAAAAAAGATAATATATTGTACTGGAATCTCAACAACGCAGTTCTTCTTACACTATATAACAGAGGACTTTTTGTTGAACTTTTTAACTACCGATTTCTGGCGAGACATCTGTGTTACACAATCTCCCCATATGCATGTCTCGGTTGCTGATAGTAATTTTGACATGATGAACTACAAATAAATTAAAATAATCGCGATCGAGTGCAATATGCCACGCCTCGACCTTTGATCCTTGATCTTTGATCTTTTCAGAATCGCTTCGTCGTCGTTGGTCGACGGACCGCCACGTGTACGTCTTCGACCAGCTGATCGTCCTGTGCAAGAGCCACAAGACGGGATGGAAGTTCAAGGTGAGAAGGAGGGATTGATGGTCTCGTTTCTCTGACTGCAAAATGAAGAGATACGAACATTGCTCGAATCAAGGTTGTGCAACAAAATTGCCTGCGCTCCATATTTGTTATGCAATCTCAGTGTGTTTGTCCAGCGTGAATGGCACGAAGAAGTTTCAGATTTGAACTAATGCGTCTGGAGTTTTACGAGTTGCTTACATTGAATAGGGTGACTGAGATTCAATTTTTTCTTTTCTGCGTTCTTAAAGCAATGAATCGATGTAGTCGTTTTCCGTGATACGTGTGTAAAATCACCCGATCAGAATCGCGCTTCACATAGTGATAATATGCGAACTGGTCGAGCAGGGTTCAATAGGAGATGCGGTTCGGATGGAAACATATTATTACTGACTTACTGCTTTGCTTGATTGTGTTTAACCTGAAAGACACGTGCAATTAGATTGGTTATCTAAAGGATGCATTACGCGTAGCCATCGCGAGTCCTCAACATACTTATCACGACCTAAAAAAACAACTAGCTGTCTGGCCACTAGGAAATACTGTCAACTTCCGTTCTTATCCGTCGTAACCACTCCCTGATAGGATCGTCTCTCCCTTCGGACGGCGGAGATTCGCGATCTCGAGGACACGGAAGTGCTGCAGAATGCGTTCAAAGTGGAGGGCAAGGAGAAGGAGAGAGGAAAGGGAGGAGCGGAGACCAGTCGGTGAGTATTACGGAATAGTTGAAAGGAGGCCAAGATGGCAGATAATGACAATCAGCGTGGAGCGCGATCTCAATAATATTAGAGACCAGTCGGTAAGAGGGTGACTCGTTGAGGTGGTAGAATGGGTGAAGGATGGAAGAAATTCATTGTCGCGTCGTCTTAGATCGGCAATATGTGAGACATTTGAAACGGTAACCGTCCAGGAATCGGTCAACCTCATTTTTCTCTTTTTGACAACCATGCCGAGCCTGAACTGCAGTTTTTTTCTTCAGAATTCTCTGGTAAATAGAAGTAATGAAACTGAAATCGTCCACTTTCAGGCTGGGGGAGAACTAGTTGACATTGCTGGACTATGTATCGGCTAGTTCATGAAGCTGTGGTGCTCTTTTTTTGCGATGCCCCTGTAATAGTGTGAAATATTTTCCGCGGAGCTCCATGAATTAGCGGAAAATAGCCCATCAATGCTCGTTGAGAGGGTCGGATGGTCGCTGGTTAGCAATACTCTGTCTAAAAATTTGTCTTGGTAATTGGTTTCTACGTAAAACTACTACCTCATCTTAGATCGGAAATATGTGAATCATTTGAAACTGTAAAGCAGCCACTACATGTTTATCTTTTTTTCAGTGTCCATTGAAGGCGCATTGGTTTTTGTCAGAACATGTTGAGAAATAGTACCAGTGAAACTTCAATTGTCCACGGTGCCGAATGTGCGCGAATAACGTCAATTCATAATCGAATTCTTATTGAAATGTTTTAATATAGTATTTAAAATAAATAAATACTAATAATTACATTTAAGCCTGTACGCGTACACGTTCGTGTGCGGGACGCCCGAGGAGAAGGAGGCGTGGATGGAGGCGATGATCGGGATACAGAGCAGGAGGTGAGGGAGTTTGGAAAGAGTACGGTGGATATACGGTAGCCTCCGAATGGCTGCCGGAGATTGATTTGGGAGTAGGATGTACGGTAGTTATAGTTTCGGGGAAAGTAATTGAAGAGGTACAGTAGGGGTGTGCTGAAGGGTATGGAACAGTGGAAAAAGGTACGGTATATTTTTTGTAAACGCGGAACCACACAAAAATGCTCACATTAAACTGAAATTCGAAATTTCATTATTGTTCGTATCAGTGGAGCATAATAGGAATTATCGCATAAACCATGAAGATATTAGCCTGATAATTATTCCTCTGACGTGAATAACCACCGAAACCTCGAATTAACACGAACAGGAATCACCAACTAGATTTTTGATCTTGCGGTAGGAAATTGATTTACCTGGAAAGAATTGCTCTAAATAATCCCTTTCAGTTTGCTCGATCGCATGCTCGATGGCTACCTCAAGGAGGAGAAGCAGAAGGTGAGTTATGACGGATGATTTGAATTTTGCTTTGTTTACGTATATGGCGAAGCGTTAGTGAGTGAACTTCATGTAGTAGGTTCTTATGCTGCCAGCGAAGCCTGAATGTGTCCGGGAATTTAGGATATTTTGTGAGCAAAGTGTTTTCCGCTACCAGCTGTAGGAAGCAAAATGGTGTACGCAGATTTTGTTGTGAGAATCAAACCTCAGCGTTATCAAACATATAGTAATTTGCTATATATGAGGCCGTTTGCGTTAGGATCAACAAGACCCAACGGGGGTCTGGAACAGGTAAAAAATCGAAAGTGCTCATAAGTTGGCCCTAGGGGTTATTTTCGATGCTGAACAACCTGGTATGGTCGATTTCGCAATATGTCCCCTTTTCGCTCCAGGGGGGCACCCCCTCATTTTGCATTAAAATGCGTTTTTCGAGTTTTTCTCGTCAGAAACGAGTCAAAAACTCGCAAATTCTAAAGTCCCATAACAGAATTTCGAGCTCTATCTCGTGGTTATGTTGAAATGTGATTATCATTTTTCGTTTTCGAGATATAGGCGTTTTTTGATCGGAGACTTAGCACGAGCGGACCCGCTCAGAGTTGAAAGAGGACACTCTCCTGATCATTTTGGTATATTTGGCTGATATTTTGACTGTCGCCAATTTTGTTTTATATCGATTTTTCTGAAACGGCAAAAAATAAAAATTTCTGAATGTTATGTCTGTGTCCTTGAGTGTGGAATGACCCCTCGATGCCAGACGACGATAGCGTAGATATTTATTAGCAGAAGACAGAAGATAACTTGATAGCGAGAGAGAAGAACTGAGAATCAATCATAAATTGTGACAAGCGAAATATGCTGACGAAAGTACGGTATACGGTAATCAGGGATTTCGTGGTGAGAGCCAGAGGGTATGAAATTACACTACCGTAGTCGCGGTTCGACAGGTCACACTAATTATTAGCTTACTAGTTAGAATACTTATTTACTATACAACACCTCCCCTTCAAGATTGGCGCTGCCGATCTTAAAATACAGAAATGGGGGAAAAGAGGTGAGGTGAGGGCGTAGAACAGGGGACGGGATTACTGCTTCGTCTCCATGTGCTCGGGAGGCTTGCCCTCAATCATCTTCGTGCGAGGCTTGCCCTCGTTGAACTGGTCGGTGATGCTCTCTCGGGTCGTCGGTGAAGTGGAGGAGAAGAGTGAAGAGTTGTCGGTGTGAGTGGCGGATACAGTGTTCCGTCCCATGAGATTTCTCTCAGTCTCATTCACTGGGTCCATTTCAGGAATGACCCCTTTGAACTTCTGATCCAACACGGAATCATCTCGAATGCGCTCGGACGCACAACTTGAGAGCTGTTCGAAATCGGTATCTTTCTCCTCATCAGATGAAAGATTCACCGTTGTTTCGATCTTAGTCGATCGATCATTAGCCTCGGATTCGGAAATCTTGACTGTTGCCTCGGGTTCGATGTGGCCTCGGAGAAATTCCGCTTCACACTCGACCTTGACACGATTGTTTTCATTTGCCTCGGGCCCTCGATGGACCTTGACACATTGCATTGCCTCGGGTGCTGGGACCTTGATAATATTCATTTCGATTGCCTCGGGTTCTGGGACCTTGACAATATCGTGATCTTTCGCCTCGGATAGTTGTATCTTGACGATATTCACTTGTTTCGCCTCGGGCATACATGCCTTGACGAGTCTCACATTCGCCTCGGGCTCATTAGCCTTGACGAGTTGGTCGTTCGCCTCGGGTCTTTCGACCTTGACGAGTTTGCTCATCGCCTCGGGTACTCTGACCTTGACGAGTTGCAGAAGCTTGATGAAATTCTTGCCCAGGAGGTCCATACGACCATGTACCACGTACACGTCGCTGGTAGCCCATATGCCACCGTACTCCATCCTTGCAAGGAATTTTCCTCTCAGCTTCAGATCATCTCCATTCGCGCACTTCACTGTGCCGCTGTCATTCTCGTAAGCTGGGCTTCCGAGATGCTTCCATGTCTCTTCGGAGATGATCGTGATGTCTGATCCAGTATCGATCATCATGGACATCGGCAGTCCATTGATCGACACCTGGATACGGTAGTTCGAAGTGGGTACATTAGCCACTGATACCGTGTTGACCTTCTTGACCTTCTTGCACACTCGAGCAAGATGACCCCTTACACCACAGTTATTACATTTGACCGATCGATAACGGCAATTGAGACTGGGATGTCCCTCGTTGCCACAGCAATCACATGCTGTGTGTCCTTCATGGACCGTTCTATCACTGTCTGCACTGCCGTCTCTTCGCTGGCGGTTATTGCTCTGATGATACTTGTTCTTATTATGTCGGTGGTCGACATAATTCACTTCTCTGCTCGACTCTGTGATCATTCGGGAGTCGTTCTTGAGCTGAGTCGTGTCATTGAACACGGAAATTAGATCATCCAGTTTGCAATCCTTGCCCTTTTGTTTGGCAGTTTGCATCATCTTTAGGTGTACATCGGAGTATCGGGGAAGATCGAGAGAGTGCAGGAAGGTGAGCACCTTCCACTCATCGATAGTCGCATCCTTCACTTGCGCGTTTTCCACGATCTGGTTAACGCGTGCTGCGAGCACTCTCACATCTTCGATATTCTCCTTGCTCATTTTCAGGTCAAGCATTGTCCTTCTCCGATCGAATGTTGACGTGTGGTCGCCAAACAACGTCTGCATCTTTGAAACGACCCCTTGTAGCGTCATTTCTTGCCACTTGGTAGGAGCGATTGACTCTGTGAAAGTTCTCTCCACAGACATGCTGACATGTCTGGTCAGGAGTCTGATCTTTTTCACATCATCCCATTCCTTGAGGTCAATCAGGAAGATGTCCTCGTGTCTACTCCACCATCGCTCAAAGGTCGCACCATCCTCCGGTGAGTACGTGAACTCCTGGATGCGCGCCTCGATGGCACTGAGAGAGGCATACGACACCTCATTCGATCGGTCGACAGTCTCGCTCTGTCTCTCATTCTGCTTCATGAGCAACTGTGCCATGGTGGCCAGCAGCTGCTTCATATCAACATCGTCTGTCATTTCGAACATTGTTGATTCACTTATTTTGATTGAAAAACAAAACTTATGCAGTACTTTCGGAGTACCTGATGAAATTCTAGCCTTGGCGGCTTAATTTCAATACAATCCCTCGACGGGAAACAGTTACAAGCCAGGCAAGGGCAACTGCTTAACACAGGATCGATCAATTTCACACTGTAACTCACGTGTGTAGTGTCTCAGTAACTTTCGACAGTTACAAACACTTAGTTCAGAGAACTCCTGTTTGAAATGAGAAGACCCCTGTATGCAAATCAAAAATCGGGCAGCGCTTACGCGCTTATCCGTTTCAGAGTTGCAAACAGGAGTTACAGCGAGTTAACGCCCTCCCAAATCGTCTTTCAGGAGTTACAACGCTTGCGCGTACTCCAAACGATTTAAACAGTGGAAATCCGTTCGACCGGAAGTGAATACAAAACCTTTCGACGGGTTTTACTCAAGAAA
>LS486749.1:22406-35147 GCA_900490705.1 Pristionchus arcanus
CATGCGATTTCAACATAACCACGAGATAGAGCTCGAAATTCTGTTATATGATTTTAGAATTTGCGAGTTTTTGACTCGTTTCTGACGAGAAAAACTCGAAAAACGCATTTCCAGGCAAAATGGAGGGGGTGCCCCCTGGAGCGAAAAGGGGACATATTGCGAAATCGACCATACCAGGTTGTTCAGCATCGAAAATAACCCCTAGGGCCAACTTTTGAGCACTTTCGATTTTTTACCTGTTCCCGACACTTGTTGATCCTAACGCAAACCGCCTCATATAGATTTTCCCAGGAACACAAATGAGTGCTGAATGTCGAATTATAGACTTGATATGAGACGAGTCAATGAGTGCCATGGTCAGGTGCCCCTCCTCATGCCGCCGCACGAGCACTACCCATTCGCGGAGCCAGATTCGGATGAGAATATCGTGTTCGAGGTAAGGGAACTGTTTTTGGCCCTCGAAACAACTGCTCCGAATGTGGATGGGGTGAAGTGATGAGCACGGGGTGGGATATCGGACTATACCCCCGATTTTGAACCAGGGTTTGAAGCCTATAACCCCCTATTTCGGTGGCAAAACCCACGATTTTCAGCAGATTTCTTACCGAACCCCCGATTTTGTGTAATTGTCCGAGGGTAGTGCTCATCACTGATGGGGTGGGTAAAGATAATGGTAGGGAGAAAATGTTCTAAAAGTAAAAGGATGGGAACAGTGAATTGCAGAGGTGAGTTTAGAGAAATGTCGATTTCGGTTGCTAGATTGATTTCCTCTTCGAGATAATGCGGAAGTATTAAGATAGCCCGATGAATCGGCACTCGAGGGGTGTGGGAATATATATCTAATTTGTAAGGGATAGTGTAGTGTACGATTCATGAAAAGTAAAGGAGATTATTGCATATCCCGGTGACTTGGCGCTTAACGATACGTACGAATATCGAACAACAGATCGGAAACGTCATTGCAAAACAAAAACCATTAATTATGAACAATTTTGAAGCTTCCTGGGTGTTCTGTGTTCCGGGAAATGCACAAGTAATGAGCAGCAGGTGCAGGATTGCTAGCTTTATCATCATATTTCTGATTTCGAATTAAATCGTTCCGCTCTTCTAGGACTACACCTCGTCCAGCGGGATGCCCGTTGTGAAGCACGGCACGATCGTCAAGTTGGTCGAGAGGCTGACCCACCATTCGTGAGTTATTGGATTACGGTAGATCCGAGGAGAAATACGGTACCATCAAACTGGGCTCAGTGAGGATTACGGTAGTGCTCCACGGGCCCTGGATGATTTCGATTATTGTTACGTTGTTCTATTGTGGAAAATAGCCGATTGTGTGGGGTTACGGTAAACTCCTGGAGTACGGTAGTCTTCGTTGCAGGACGATCGATATCGCATACGTGCGCACCTTCCTCATCTCGTATCGGTCCTTCTGCAAGCCGTCCCGACTGCTCGAACTGCTCATATTGGTGGGAATATTTTATTCAGTGGGGCCTCGCACGTATCAATGTGACCCACTGGGCAGAGATATAGTGTAGCGCAGGAGCGGGAATCTCACGGGATTGGGATTGGGGAATACGGAATAATTGCTACTGCGAGGCGTGTCAAGAGATGTAATGCCGGTGAAACAGATTTATCGCAGGGCTATTGAATGTTAGAATGTTGTTGGTTTTTTTTTGCAATGATAAGTTATCGGAACGTTTGGCAAGATATGGCGGGATATCCGAGTGGTGTAAGGCGCCGCTCGCCATTCGAAGGGCACTGAGTTCAATCCCCCGCCGAGGCCAACCAAGCCTTGCTATCCCCCTTGATGCAGAGATCAATAGCATGTTACCATCACACCCAAGGCCGTAGGGACCTTACCCTTAGAAGGAAAGATCGTCACGGATCCTATATGTTAGGAAAAAATAAAGGAAGGAACAAAATGATCAATTTTAGGACAACGGTGACCGTGCGATGTCTTTGCTGACCAAATTCGCCCTCGATGATATGTCCTTCAGCAGGGTGAGTCTTTTCCCTCTATGTGATCTGTCACCAATTATTTAAACCTGGACAGTACGCGAATTTGAGGAAGTGTTACCGTGTCCATCTCTGTGGTCTCTAATCGGATCGAGCGAGATAACATTTGTTTTCGAAGGGCTGTGGATGTCTCGTGTCTTGATTGCTTTTGGTCTTTCACAGATCGGAGCATACTGGAAATTAAACACGAGAGTGTTCCAATGCTCATGGCCATAATATCCAATCAGACAACACACGGAAAGCATTGCTCATCGCTTCTTAGGCTCTCTACTAGATCAGCCAGAGTGAAGAAGCATTGCGAAATGAGAAAATCTGACCATATCTCCGAATCAGACAACGCACAACAGTTTAAGCGCATTGCTCATCGCCTCTTAGGCGAACACTCATTGCAAACAGAGGAACGTGTCCGTGACTCACACTTGAGTAATGATCTCGTCTCTAGTGGATACTCAGTGATTCTTGTCATATTCAGGGATACAGGGTGGGCTTCTTACATGGGAAGGTCGCGAACTGTCCGAGAGCTATTCCAAAAAGATCCATACCATTGGATAGGGCACCCCTAGGGGAGTTCAAAACTGTTTTTCAATTTTGCTAAAGAGCCCTCAGGGCCGAGAAAAAATCGATAATGTTTCGGCGTCATCCCCCGGCGCTGCCCTGCGCCTCCCTCTTCATCGCCCTCGTGGCTCTCCCTCCCAACTCGTCTTGTGGTATAGTGGATAAAGAGATTGCCTAGCCCCCCTGTGGTTGCTGGTTCGGCTCCCCCTTTGGACATTCTTCTTTTGTCAGCGTTTTTCGCAGCCTGCCTTATTCTGGCATCGACCATTTTTCAAATTACCCTCCGATTTACCTGATTTCAAGTGTTATCTTATCACGATCATGTATTTACCGTATATATCTCAAAATAAATTATGGCCTAAAATTTCACTCGCAATCTGAATTTGCAAGCAATTAATCAGTTGTCTTGCGATGTTCTCTCCCGCCCGAATCGTGGGAGCTCTTTCTGCTTCATTCGGCACTGATTCCTCGCCGCTGACCTATCGCGAAGAGCTCGTGTTCAAGAAGTTTCGAAGAATTCTGGAGGATGGAAAGGTCGGTCAAATATTCTTTGAAGATGATGAGTCGGAGAACGAAGCGACCAGCGATAAGGATGATAGTGAATGGAATCCTTCGGATGAACCGGAAGAGACATATTCATTCGGTCCGGATGATAAGAAAAAGGATATCTCGGAGAAAGAGGTATTATTTTCATATTTTGTAATTCTGTACTGTATTTTTCAGGCCATGGCTGCAATCCAGCATTATCGTAATACACAGGGCGGAACGAGAACTCTGGCAAGCATGAGTAGCAGATTCCGATGGATTAAATCAGATTCTGATATGAGGAAGCTTCGCCGAATAGAATCTTCTGGCAAAGTTCAGCGCACATACCGTATCCGTCAGTTAGCTGACAAACTTCATGTGATCTTTTTGGAGAAAAGAAAAGCAGGTTAGTAGGTCTCGATTTATTCTTTGCGGGATGTTTATCGTCCTTCAGGTGCCATCTTGGATGATGATGGTCTTCGTAATCTCGGGGAATTCATTAATCACAAGGAACAATTGGTTTCTGATTTCTCCTTTAGCCACACATGGCTTCAGTCGTGGAAGCAAGCATATGGAGTAACACATAGACGAGCCACGAAGATTATTAGCATCATCAATCATAAGAATCAGGATGCTATTGCTGTACAAGGAAAAAAGTGAGTTTTTTTGAGAAGTAGGATAAACTATTCAAATAAAAAAATTCGTTTTACAGGTTTGTCGAGGCGGCTAGATCTGCAATGGAAAATTACCCTCTGCATGCAATTCTTAATTGCGATCAATCCGGCTTCGTAAAGGAGTTTATAAATAACAGAACACTGGAAACGCAAGGAGTCAAGGACGTGAGTTGTTGCTATGATGTTCTTCAAAATGGCCTCCCTCAAAATACCTAACTGAAGCTTTCCCTAGGTTGTTGTGGTTGCCCAGTCCAAGTCGGCCACGACACATTCGTATACGGTGTTGCCGTCTCTCCGTGCGAATGGCACATTGGGAGATGTGATGTATGTAGTATTGAGCGAAGCTACTGGAAAATTTCCACAGAAGGGTCACATTAACTGCTCGAATCTTGTGGTTCGCGCTTCAAAAAGCCATATGATGAACAAGTCATTGATGCTCGACTGGATCCAGAACGTCATCCTTTCCCCTTCATCGCCTTCTGACCAGCTCCTTCTGGTAGATAGCTGGTCCTCGTTCAAGGACCATTCTTCCATAATGGCACTCGTCCCTCCTGGAAAGACCTTAAAGGTCATGAATATTCCCGAAGGAACAACCGGATTCTGTCAGCCTCTGGATGTTCTATTCTTCAGGCCTTTCAAGGCAATGATGAGAAAGTTCACAACATACATCAAGTGCCATCACGCGAGTACCATTAAGGTCTACTGTCGGGATACCATCCTTAAAGTATGTTAATAATTACAGTTAGTGAAAAATGCGATCTATTCAGATGCTATCTCTCGTATACGATGTGTTTCGGGCTCCCTGCTTCCAGAGCATGCTCGAATATCCGTGGCAGAAGGCTGGCTATACATATGCAGTTCCGGCTCACTTTCTGACCCCAGTTGAGAAGTGTTTTGATCCTTCTGTGCGCCGTTCATTCTGTAAGAGTCCTAAATGTATCTCTTCAACTAGCCCTTCGTTCATTCTTTGCCCAAACTGTGATGTAACATATTGCTTTACATGTTTCTTTGTGAATTTCCACAAATGTTAGTTCTTGTCACCCTTTCCTGCTTTATAATGTTGTTTCACGTTGTTATACGTTGTTATTTAGTTTTGGTTGTTTTAAATTTTTGAAGAGAGAATCGATAAATTGGATCGATAATAGATTGTTGTGTGATAAAAAAACTGCAAAAGAAAAATGTCCAAAGGGAGAGCCGAACCATCAACCACAGGGGGGCTAGGCAATCTCTTTATCCACTATACCACAAGACGAGTTGGGAGGGAGAGCCACGAGGGCGATGAAGAGGGAGGCGCAGGGCAGCGCCGGGGGATGACGCCGAAACATTATCGATTTTTTCTCGGCCCTGAGGGCTCTTTAGCAAAATTGAAAAACAGTTTTGAACTCCCCTAGGGGTGCCCTATCCAATGGTATGGATCTTTTTGGAATAGCTCTCGGACAGTTCGCGACCTTCCCATGTCAGGTGAACTAGAGGCGTTGAAATGCACGTGTTCTTGGTAGAGAAGTAGCTATTGTTATTCTAATTTTATTCGCATGGCAGTTTATTGTATTTTTTCGACTATTCGCGATATACAATTCAAAAACACAGTACGCTCAAGTGAAGTAGGTGCTGTGAAACACGTGTGTTCTTGGTGAGAAATAGGGCCGATATTTTGCTCACTCAGAATACCTGGCTAAATCTTGCCGAGCATTATAGCTGAACCATGTTACCTTGAAACACACGTACTCTTGGTAAGAAATATAGATTGGAAATTTGTTCTCTCTAGATACTGAGCCATGATCCTTGTGGGCGTCGTAGTCAGGTGATGTAGATTTCGTGAAACACAAGTGTTCTAGGAGTTATTTCTAAATTATGGCATTTCAGAAGTGGCGGTCCGCTGGCGGGTCGCTTCGACACGGTGCAGTCGCACGGACTGAGCGGCAGTCCGAATGTGGGCGGAGCCTCCGGCAGCAGCAACACAGCTGCACGAGAACCGAGTGAGTTCTTCTTACTGTTAAAGATAAGGGCTCTTCTATGTGTTGTGGATCAGCCTTTGTTCTCATGGTATTCCTGTCGTGTTTGTCTCATTTACAAGCTTGAGAACCAGAGCAGGTGTTGCCTGGACGAAATCGGAAATAAGAAGAGTGTCATGGGTTAGGAGGAGTGTTTTGTACGATCAAATCGACTTTATTGAAACGTTCGTGCGAGGCATCACTTGTCGATCCCGTGAAACTTAAATCGTGCCAGATCTCGAAAATCGAATAATTCGTATGTTTTCGCAGGCATCTACACGGGTTTCCTGCACACTTCACTCGTCGATCAGTCCATTCAACGATTCAAGAAGGAGTACGTCGGCCCCGTGCAGTTGAGGTCAGCGGGGATATACTGTTATTCGGCAGTTAGGGAAACCATGGAAGCTGTGGTAATTTTTTGAAGGCTATAGATCCAAATAAAAGTATCGTTTAAATCAATTGTATATCGCAACCTATTTTGAGATTCCTTTAGATTTTGAGTTTCACAGTTATTCTAAACCACCCGTCAATGAGTCACAATTCTACTTCACTTCTTTGATAAAAGATTATCATCTTTGCAGAGTGCTGAATGTGCTGCGGAAGTGGGTGGTCGACCACTGGTACGACTTCGAGGCTGATCACGAACTGCTCGAGGGCATGCAGGTACGGTAGGGGGGTATGGTAGGGAGTACGGTAGACTTCAAGGGAAGATCGTCCAAAGTGCCTAAAATCATCGTTTATTCGCAACCAAGGTTATGTTACTGCTCTATTTGGAATTTTCTGCTAGAATCAGCATAGATCGGGTGCAAGGAGATGTAATTGATCTTTACGGAGAATATGATCTTTGATCTCCGCAGGATTTCCTCACGAAGATTCTGGACGCGAAACGGCCGGTGTCCGCGCAGCTGAGAAAGTTCAGCAAGAATGTCCTGGTGAGTTGGACCACAAAAAATAATAATATTTGGGATGGTGATTGTGAGCACGAAAATCCCATTGTCTGATACCAGCATTAAACTACTTGTGGATGGAACATCAGGGTTTCATACACTGATTACCTGTTGGGTGGGTAAGGATTGATGTGCACACGGATGGTGACGTCGAAAAAAAATACGCTAATGCTAACTTTTCCTTTTTTAATGTTTTGACAACGTAGGCAGATACACGTTTCAACGTCAGACTATTATCCGTAGGGAATTGTGGAGATTGATAGTTCCTCTATTACGCCTGAAAAAAACTAGCCAATAATTTGCTGTAGATCGTGCGCATTTTCCAGGAACCCATGTGACAAATGATTTGCTATCTTTACTTTGTTGCAGTCGATCGTGCGCAAGAAGGTGTGCACAAGCACTTTCAGCATTTACATTCCGCTGGAAACTTGGAAATTGATTCCTTTTTAACTAGAAATTTGAAACGATTGCAGTCGATCGTTCGGAAGAAAGTGTGCGCGAGTACGGGCACGACGCCCGCTCCGACGGCATCAGAAGGACACTTCAACTTCGCCTTCGATAGAGATGATGAACCGGAGGAGGAAACTATTGGTATGTTCTGACGGTGAACCGTCGGCTGCGCTATTTGAGTGTATTCATGAAACGCGGAATAGTGGGCATGCACTGTGCTAGCTGGAACTCACTGTCAAAATAAAATTGCATAAATGCGAACGCGGGATGCAAAGGATCAACGACAGGTCGGCGTTTGAACGAAATGTCTTAAACTGCTGAAACCGCAATGTGCGGGATATTTCAGCAAATATAATTTGATACATCTTTGAGGGAGTTTGCCAAAACATTTTGCATTAAACATTGATGTTTCGCAAATCGATGACCTATCGTCGTATGTGAAAGGACCGATGGGTGGTAGATTCCAGGATGTTAAAAATAATATAACCGTGGCGGGTGAGGGGATAATTCTGATAAGTTTTGCGTTGCAGCCGAGCGCCGCCGTCGCATCGCCGAGGTGAACAACTTCCAGCCGAAGAAGCCCGATGTGAGTTGAGAGGGGTGGGGGGGGGGTACGGTAGGATGAGGTATGATTGTGGACTACGGTAGACCCGTTGTATTTTTTTGTGTTAGATCAAGATTATTGTTTTGCAAAACTTAGAAGAATATGAAGAATCAAAATCGTACGAAATCAGTTCAGTTATGGGGATTGTGCAGCTCCGATATGTCTACTTTGGATTTTAAATTTTTAGACTATTCAAATAAATTGCTTCCTTCGGTGCGGCACATTGCGAACAAGAGAATACTAATAGGTTATGGTATACGTAGTCGATTTTAGTATCTTCCTGTGGAACCCGCTCCATTTTTTAGACTACATTGTAATTATTTTACTAGGACCACGTCAACAATCAAATTCATTCAGAGTATTGGGAACTTATTCGCAGTTTGCAGCGCAAATCTGGCGACTTTAATTTATTGCAAAGTTAAAATGATTTAAAAATAATTAATTTGCAGCCGCCGGTGTGGCACGTGGCGAAGAAGGGCGACACGAGCGCTTACGATCTCCTCTCGCTCCATCCACTGGAGATTGGGAGACAGGTGAGCCATGCTGACTAAAATTGACTATTCTGGCATGATTGATGTCGCATCAAGAACGATGTGATTCCATAGTTTGACCTTTTCTACTGTAATAATATGCGTAGTCCATTAGTAGTCTATTTTTCGGGGCTTTTAATCTTTTATAACTACCAAATATGTTAAACCAGGTACATTTGACTTTTTTAAACAAGGATGTATTGTGTTTCACGGTAAGTTGAAGCCTCGCTAGAGTGGAAAATGTGCAATACGACAAGGACTAGCGTTAGAAAACACTGAAAAATCAATACCTGCCTCTCCTCTTCGGTGTTTCATCCGCACTCATTCCAGCTGACCCTCATCCACTTCGATCTCTATCGGGCGATCAAGCCGATCGAGTTGGTGGGACAGGCGTGGATGAAGAGTGACAAGTACAAGAAGAGTCCACAATTGCTCAAACTGACGGATCATTCGACGCAGGTGGGCGAGGCTTATATTTATTTTTTCGCTATACTGAAATGACATTAACGCTCGTTGGTAAATAGGTTGAGGTTATGGGGATCGTGAAACCGAGATGAATAAAAGTTATATTTTTGTCTTGTTTGTTTTTTAGCCACCGGTGTGAGCTGTAATGGTATTAATGAGTTGTTTTTTTTGCAACTTCTGACTACATGGAACCATACCTGTGCCAAGTACGTACTTGTCGGCTACCCGTTCCCGAAGCTCCGCCCCTTTTCCTCGACTCTCTCTCTCCTCTCTCTATCCCGTCTAGACTAGAGCGCGCGCTTTCTTAAAGAGCAGATGTCGAGAGAGACACCCAGCCAGGTAAAACTTACCGGGTAGCCGACGCTTGAGCTAGTGCCTAGGTATTTTGAGGCCCAGGTGTGCATGGAACCATTGAAGGGTGTGATCGTCGGCTTTGTAAAACACTTGAAACCGGGATGAGCGAGTTGAGTGGTCCCGCTTTCTCACTGGACTGTTATGGAGGGGATTTTTAGCATAACGGTTGGCGTCGTATTGCTTTCTAGTCACGAACAATCTTTTGGAGGGATCGTGAAACGTAGATGTAACCAGTCATTCTGACTTCGACACTTGTCTTCATCACACAATTCCAGCTGACCTACTGGGTGTCTCGATCGATCGTCGAGACGGAATCACTGGAGGAACGAGTGGCCATGTTCTCGCGAGTATTGGAGGTATTTATTTTGTTAAAATATTTTAATATTGAAACACTTACTTCACTTCTTCTTCTTCACACTTGAAACTGTACCGGGGAACTGAAATCGTACGGCGCGGCAATTTCCGACTTTTATTATATTTTAAATATTTAAATAAATTGAAATTATTTGCAGGTGATGACAGTGTTCGAGGAACTACACAACTTCACGGGCCTCGTCGCCTTCTACTCGGCCCTCAACAAGGCGTGCGTCCATCGATTGACCTGGTGCTGGGATGTGAGTGGGATTGATTGATTTGGAGTCATGAGCTGGAATTTGACGTATATTAGTAAATAATACATTGTTTAATCAGAATAGGAGGGCGGGTTTTAATCGATATAGTTGTATGTAATTGTGCGAAATAGTTTGGAAAAAAGATATGGTGGCTTGTGGTTTCAAGAATGGTCCATAAAACTGGGAAGCCCGTCGAATGTAATCGGATCTTCATCTATCGCACATAATAAATAATAATTGCAGAGACTGGACAGCGAGAAGCAGAAGTGCTACGATCGCTTCGAGAAATTGTAAGTATTGAGTTTCATGGTTTGAATATGTTCCGAAAATATTCTTGAGTTTAGTGATTGCGGGAATTATCTTTGACAAAATCATATTTCTACGATTTTGTGTTTCATGGTTAGGTTATCTCTCGACTTTGTAGCATAATTTAGTGAATTCTTGAGGCAGATCAATATTAATATTTTACTAAATAATAATGCCCTTAATAACCAATGCCATTGAATGTGCAATCCTCACTGGACGGAGATGGTCAAGCGGCTGCAGTCGATCAATCCGCCCTGCGTCCCCTTCTTCGGTCAGTTTTTTTTTAGTTATATTAGTATAATTTTATTGTGTGGTAATCTACGAGGCGATAGTGATAGCTTTTTTATATTTCACCATAATGGATCTGTTCATTAGAGGCAACTGTAATCCATTAGAAAGTGCTTTTTCACGACATGTTCACGCAATCATCTTGACTGCGATAGGACTCTTTCCACAATGATTAGATGTCTGGTAGAATTCTTTCCGCAATGGTTGGCAAGACGATAAAAAAACACCTAATTTATTGTATTCTTAGGCCACTACCTGACGTCCATCGTCTTCTACGACAGCGGCAACACGACATTCGTGAACATTCCGGGCAATGATATGAGACAGGATCAGGTGGGGGCATAAAATAATTATTAAAGTAATTGAATCTAGTTTAAATTTTGTTGCGAGTTGGATTCGGTTAATTTTTTAATTGAACTGTGTTCAACGGAAATGGTGTGTGACTAAACCAGGTTAGGAACATGAATCCTTTTCGTCGGATAATTTAGTTTCGGGCTAGGTTATTTTCGGTTTTATGCTATGGATATTATTAGTGCAATTATGGTTGAGCGATACGACCTCGACTTCTATGTGTTGGGCAAACATTATACTTTTGAAAATTTTGTTAGCGATTGCTACCGCGGACTAGGAAGACTTGTGTTATTGCAATTCAGTATAGGCACAGTCGGATTGTGACTTCGATTCGGTGCAGTTATGTCCCCCCCCCCCCTATTTAAAATATACTTCGTAGCAAGACAACGAGTCGCTGTTGGTCTCCTTCCTCAAGTGTCGTCGAATCGCCAACGTCATCTCGGAGATTCAGGTAGCGTAGTCACCGAGAGGGTACCGTATCGATATATCGTAACCCTGACAATGAGACTAAATAATCGATTACTGTAACCCTGAAACTATTATATCGATTACCGTAACCTCACGCTCAGAAATACGCCTTGCAGATGTACCAGAACGAGCCGTACTGCCTGAAGATGGAGGAGAGCATACGGGTGAGTGATTATCGGTTTATCGGGAAGGGATTACGGTAGCCTCAAGATTACGATAGTTTGGTACTTTAGTAGTCTAGATGTAGTGGTAATCAGGAGTCAAACGAGTCTGGGAATCGGGAGTAAGCAAACTGGCTAAGCGTAAATTGGCTCCAACAAATTGGCGGTTTATGAGCGGTGTATCGAGGGGAGAGGTAATTTCGGGACGGGTCGTTGCTGTTTCACTGCCGGGTGAAGATGAGTGGGAGTGATCTCGATTGATGAGAGGTGCAGTTTTGTGTTTATAAAAGTATAATTCACTCATTTTTCTTCGAAGTGGTATGATTTCAAAAAGAATGAATACAAATCAAAGAATATGGGAGTACACATCTCATCCCGCGATACGTATCGATAGTGAATCAATGGAATGTAGCGATCCTATGGAAGTCAGCAATTGGCCGTGTATTGCTCCAACAAATTGGCGAGTGAAGAGCGGTGCCTCAAGGAGAGCAATTTCGGGGACGGGTCGTTGCTGTTTCACTGCCGGGTGAAGATGAGTGGGAGCGATCTCGATTGATCTGTGGCTCCTTTCCGCTTTTATAAAAATAAAATTGATTCAGTGTTCCTCGGTAAGGTATGATTCAAAATGGAAAATGCTGTGACTTCCATTTAAAAGAATACGGGAGTACACATTTTCTAGTGCTGATGAAACTATGGCTTGTAGCGATTCTATGGGAGTAGGAACTGACTTGGTATTGATGCCACGTAAATTGAATATCAAACGGGGTCACCTCTCATGGAGCAATTTCGGGACGGGTCGTTGCTGTTTCACTGCCGGATGAAGATGAGTGGGAGTGATCCCGATTGATCAGCGGTTCGTTTCCTCTTCTATAAAAATATAATTCAATCAGTGTCCCTCGGTAAGGTACGGGAGTACACATTTTTAACCCGCGATACGCATCGATGTTGAGACAATAGAATGTAGCGATTCCATGGAACGTAGCAATTGGATCCGCAATACTACTGCGTAAATTGGCTCCAGCATATTGGATGTGCCTCAACAAGGAAGCAACTTCTGGACGGGTAGTTGCTGTTTCAATGCCGGCTGAAGATGTGTGGGAGCGGTCCCGATTGATTCGAGACGATTCCTCTGATGTAAAAATCATACATTGTCCCCGAAAAAAGTGGTCGGTGCATAGTTTAATCGCGCGAGATGTATCGAGGATGAAACCGAAATTACACCAGTGGGGATTCGCTTGTTTGTTGCGTGTCGTCGACCTTATTAGAGGATTCGGCGTTTCGTAGTGGGGGGAAGTGGCACGGAATCATCCCCCGGGCTTCCCTCTTGCTATTCTCAGAGATTCCCCATAATTGAATCAGCGATTGGATTCAGTGACGAAGGTCGAGGGGATAAATAAACGAGAGAGTACGCGAGACCGAACTCTGATGATTGCCCCCCCCCCCCC
>LS486749.1:35252-97402 GCA_900490705.1 Pristionchus arcanus
CCCCCCCCCTCAGTTGAGGAAGATGAAGTGTGTGTAAAATGGAGGGTGGAAGGCGGCGATATATCACCGAAGATTACTGCACATGCATTTGCAGAATCGAGGGGCATTTCAGATATAAATCGAAATAAGTATCTACGTGGATTCTCACGATGTCCTCAACTTTTTATTGACGTACTCATCCATTAACTTGTTTACTGCTGAAGGAGTTGTAAAAAATAGATGGCTGTGCTATCTCTGTGCGGCGATCGAACTTGCCCTTTCGATGTGTACTACACTCCCGATTCACCCCTCTCTCTGAATCGGTCAACACCCCCATCCAATCAATGCCCCGGACGTGAGTGAGTCTCCACTAGAAAATGTAGACAATGAAGTCGACGTCTCACATCATCAGAGTGGCAATCGTAAACGAAGAAGAAGAGGCGAAAGAGCCTCGAAATCACCCGGAAGTGACTGATCTCTACCTCTCCTCATCCCTCCTCATCCCTCCTCATCCCTCCTTCCCTCGTCTTCTGCTGCTGGAGGAGGAGCACACCCTCACTTCCGGTCGGAGACGGACGGAGGAAAGACGACAGCCCGCCTCTTCAAGAGTCCTCGCTCCCTCGTCACCCTCTGACGCCCTGCACCCTCTCCGATTTGCACGATCTCTAGCCGATTCGCGAAGTCAGTTGCCTGAGGGTACTGAGGATGAGCGGGGAGGAGAGCCGACACTACCGCAGGCCTCTCTCTTCGATCCGAGAGCTCCCTCGTCGTCTTTCGTTTCTGCCCCGTCTCCAGGAAGGCGCACGCTATCTAGTGGGCGTAGGAAGTGTCTGGAGAGAGAGAAGGCAGCGAGAGGAGAGCCAATTGTGCGAATGAATTCATGAAGTGATCACCCTCAACTTCCGATTGCTCGAGGGATTTTGAGACTTTGAGTCTGCGATATTGTTACCGCCCCGGCGCGAGGATTCCGAGAACCCCGAATCATTCATTTATTGTTTGCCAGCTAGCTGATTGTTGTGATGAAATTGTGTGATGAGCATCAATGAACATTACCCAAGATGATCCGTTCTAGATGTATTCCCTCGAGATTTTCCACAGTTGCTTTTTTCTCTCGTTTTTTATGTCTTAAAGTTTTGGATTTCTGCCTTGATCTCTGTTTCGAACCCGACCCCTGTCTCATTTCCCCTCTTCTTCTCCGTACTGGCACACCTCACAAAAACTTGTTGTTATGTCAAAGATTTTTCGCCGGAAGCGCCGGTTCTTGAACGCTCAGTTATCGACGAACTTTTTCGCACTGATTATTGGTCGTTTACGCTGTCCTTCCTATTTATTCCCACAGTGTACTTGCTCTATTTTAAAGTCGATCTGATAGTGGTATCTGATGTGTTTCGGCGACTGGTCTAGGTGCAGTTATGAGTCTTTCTCTCACCACGGCAGATCACAAGACGGCGCCGTCGTAAACATTTCAATCGATTTCGACTTCTCAGTTCGCAAACATGTTGTTTGTTGATGGATTCTCTCGTGTGAGGGTGTCTCGATTGGTCGATAGCACTGAAGTAGAGCTACGACGGAGAGAGACGAAAGAATGCGTTTGTGAGGGTGTTGTTTTCCATGACTCTCACGACAATCATGAAGTCTGAAGTATGAAATGTAGCGCATGATCGGTCTGAGTCACGAGAGTGAAGTGGCTACTGGGGTTGGAGAGTGTAGCACCTTGCTAGGTTATATCGCACGTCTCTCAAGTCGTTTTGTTGAACTTGCTTCATTGTTGTTCGCCTCGAATCCGTTTCCGGGCCGTATTTCCCTTGAATGTTGGATACTTTCGCCCCATTCTCCTCCGAATCCGCAGCCGGAAGAGCCGTCTTCCCCTCCTTAACTCCCCCACTGATCACCGCCATTAACTCTACTGCTGATTCGACCGCTGTAACAAGGGGACGAGCAGGTCCTCATCTCCTCTTCAGCCGCCTTGGCCCTCTCATCCATTCTTCTCCTTCCCGCTTTTTCTCCTCCTCTCGTAAGCGATCTAATAGCCCTCTGACATCTCCTGATCTCTTCCACTCTCTTTGATGTCCTGCCCATTCCACCCCCACGAGAGAGATTAAATTGTGCCACGGAGTGAATGGGATGAGCGAGGACTGAATAATGGTCCCTCAGTAGCGCACAACTAGACTCTCTAGACGGGTGATCAAAGAAGACCCTCTTGAATCTGTGACAATTTTGTGTAGTACGCAATAAGCGAGAGTAGTGTTGCAGTTCATTTCAACTCTAGGGATGCTGCAGTGTAACGCGGAAGCTGCGATAAACCCGAGTTTGCCCCCTCTTTTCTTCTCTTCTTCTCCATCCGTCAGAGTTCGCGGCACATTCTCGAGTTGACGGATGGCTGAAGCGAATTGAAGTGTTTCGGAAATGAAACCAGCTTACTGATCATGAATGAGAAATAGGCGGATATTCTGCAGATCGCGAGGGATCGATAGTGTAGTCTGTGCCTTGGACTGATATCACACACTCTCGGAGGGGTTTTGCACTTTTGTTCGCCCTCCGACGCCTCGTGAGTAGTTGGAGAAGAGAAGATAGTGGAAAGGAGGAGGAAATGGAGGGTGATGTGAGAAGTGGGAGGAAAGAGCAGCATAGTGCAGTCATTGAATAGCTTTATTGATAGAATCCTTCTCTTCCATGTCATTTGAGAGGCTCTTGATCGCCACTCTACGGACTATTATCGCTCCCGGCTCCGAGTTCCGAGAACTGAGTGAGTCATATCATATAATACGCCGAAGTGGGATCTTAATGTTTTTTCCTTCTCACTCCTTTCCCGATCGTCCGTTTTTGTCGCAGAAGCGTTCGATGTTGCAATTTCCTGTTTTATAAGGTTTCTTCTCTAAGGAATTATGTGGTTTCGCATAGGGATTTCCTTTTCTGATCCTGCATGAGTCAGAGACAGAGAACGTGCACACGAGATATTGCGAGTACTCTGTGCTCGTTCACAGCTGTATTAGAATAAGCAGATAGACGTCGTCGGCGATTCATATCAGCGTCAGACATCTCTCACAGCCATCAGATACGAAGGCGCGAAACAAAACTAGACTGATTTATGACCGATGTCGTGGCAAGATTGTAGAAATATCAGGGACGGAGGAGTGCGAGATCTAATGAGAGATAGTCACTAGAGAGATGTTGCAAGGGCGAATCACCGCATTGGTTTGGATGTCTTTGGTTTAGTACCTTGTAGTCTGAACGACCTGTGCCTTGTACGATCTCGATAAATAGTCATAGTATGATGAATCAACATGATTAAAAGTAGAGCTGGACTTTGTGAGCCTGCGCATCATGACTCATGCGAAGCCTGACTGTTTTCTTGGCTTTTGATGCTATATCTTTCGATCCCATTGGTTCCGCGAATGGTCACGGAGCTAGATATATTATTCCTTCTTCGAATCCGCAACCGATTACAAGCAATCTGTAGTAGGAATGAATTTCGGTCAACAAATTGGAGAGAACAGACGTCAATGACTTAGCTATCAGGAATTGAAAGATTAGCTGCATGTTTTGTTAATATCTAGTTACACACAACCACTTCCCCTTCTTCCTACGCTCTATCTTGCAATAATGTATCCCTGTGCCTCTCTGCCCTTTTCCGTTTTCTCGTGTGACTCATGATTCCGTCGTATTTCGTGCGCGATGTATGAACGAGAGGTGTGCCAAAGATAGACACTGGCTTCCTTGCAGCAAGCCCCCTCCTTCCATGGCTGCAGCCGGACCGACGACTGCAGCCGAGCAGTCGCAGCACCATTTCGTCTTCTCCAGGCATCGGCCCGAGCAGCGCAGTCTGCCCGCAGGCCGTTCCTGCTGCAGGTGTCGCGGGTCCACACGATCAGCAGCAGCCACTGCCTCAACCCGACCGCGAAGAGGAGCCTCCGTCGATGGAGCCGCTCCAGACACGGCGATGCTCGTGACGATGGACTGGTACGAGACTACGAGGACGACGAAGCCATCAACGTCGACCTCGTCGGATGACTCCGAGGGTGTTCGTCCGACGCCCTCGCCGTCGTCCTTCTGGTCGTCATGCTGGTCCCCTCGATGGCTGCCCTGGTGGAACCCCTCCGCTCACGAGAAGGAATCGACCGAGTGGCGACCGCTGGCCAAAGTGATCGTCGTGAGAAAGGTGGGTGTTCATTCCTATGGGAACGAGGAATCTATTCTAGGCATTTTCGGTCTGCGCGAATGCACTTTTTATCCTAGTGGCTATATTTGGACGTTCACTTTTGTGGGAGGATGACGAACCAAACGTGACTTATCAAATCATTATCGGGGGAGATGGGATTAGTGTACAAAGACATGCTCAGAGAACAGTAACTGGGTACGGAGTTATAGATCTGAGCCGCCTGTTGACACGGTATAGTTCACGGTATTTTCGCTTCTTCACGTGAAGCTGAATGGTGATTCATTTACCCCCTCTCTAATCGGTGTTTTCCACCAAAAGATCTCCTGAGATTCGCGGGATTTCTCTTGAATATCCTCACTAAGCCCGAGTCTATCTGCCCTTGCTCTCTCGTCTCTAAAATGCGAGAGGGAATAGTGCCAGGAACGGGGGCAAGCACGAAGGGATTCGCCTTCCTTCTCTGGCTTTCCCTCTGATTATAGCGTGGTGTTATTTTTCACACTCACCTAATATTAGCCAAAGGTCTGCCGCTGACTCATAGCTGACAGTTGTTGTTGGAAATAGCTGAATGTGTGTTTGTGGAACTGGGGGTGAAGTGGCGTTGACGAAGCCAACCAGGAAAATCATGAGTTCTCACTAGAATCGGAAGAGCAGATCGTGTCGGATTAATAAGAAATATTATAACTATAACTTCTTCCTGTTTGGTGGTCACGGTAGTTACCGTTGAAAGCAAGGGAAGATCTCTGTGTGCATAGGCAATGTACGTATGCAGCTGTGTGATCTATGATTAAGCGTTAGTCATGCCCAGCCATAGGACTGATTTACTGGCCGCGATGACGAGTGAAATTAGTGCTAAAGATGAGAGGGCAATTTCCCGGTCTCTCACTTGTGCATGCACTCTAAATTAGCGCTGATATGAAAGTACAAGTGGGAGAGATTGACTTCTGAGTGGTGATTCATCGGAGGAAGCTAATGCTTAGTTTCTTGAACCGGAGCGCCGAGATCAAAAATAATATTACCACTGAATGGATTCGGCAATCTCACGTAGGATCTGAAGTACAGGATGTGACTAAGCGCAAGTACAAAACTTCAGGGGAATAAAGGGCTGACGTGTCGCCGCAACATGAAAATATAACAAATCTTGCACAGTGCTGAAGATGTTACTTGAGAAAATAGATTTAAAATATCCCATCTTTTCGCCTTTTATTGTCTTTGTATATTTCTGCGACGAAAGTTAACAAATCAAAGGCCCATTTGACGAATCCCCTCAAAGAAGAAAAAAGGAAGGCACAACTAGTCATCACAGCTTGCCCATAATGATAGTTCACGAATATTCTTCCCTTGAACCTCGTTGATCTGTGATGTGAGTAATGTGATTGCGTGCGTGATCGTGAGAGTCTATGATGATGCATTGCTCAGAGATTACGCCGTATTAGATCACATCGCGTCCAAGATCTCTCGTCGAAGCATCGCTAATCGCCGCTTCCTCCCCTACTTCTGCCCTAACTTGAGAAACCGCCACACCACAGCCCAGATGAGTCATCTCGCCTTGTGGCTTCCCGTCTCTTCAGCAGCTCTCGATATATCACTAAGCCACGCCCCTAAGAATCTTTCTCATCGGGCAAGGCACGACAAGGGGCGTGGCCTTCCCTTCCCTGCCCCTCCCTCTTCTTTCTCGAGAAGAGTCCAGTCAGTGCTTTGGTGTTGCGAGCAGCACAGTGTTCAGCTCTATTCAATTCATCTAGTCAACATCATGACAGTGGACGTTGTACAGCGCAGCCTCGGAGCCTCATGCAGCGACGCTGCATCCATCTCCCATCCTCATCCAGACGAACTCGCCCACCCACGTATATCAGCCACTCGTAATGATGATCCCGATGAACAGACGGTGATGGCCGATGATGAAGATGAGGAGAACTCGATGGATGGACGAGCCATCTATGCAGTGATCGAGCTGGGAGCGGAGAACAAGCCCCGATACAGACTGGACAAGATCCAGAACTATCTGTACACGGCGAGCAACGATGTTAGGAGATCGGAGAATGGAGGGTACTATTCGAAGATGGATCGAAGAAGAGCAGCGAGTATGGAACCGAGACGAGAGGTGCAGAGCAGCCAACGATGCAACAGTACCTCAAGTTCGCTGTCCTCGGGAGGACTGAGGAGGAAGCTAAACGGAGCCATGAAGGTACGGTACCTCTTCCTTCTCCGTAGCCGATCGTTTAGAGTATGGTCGATAAACTCGATCATCTCATGTTTAGAGGATTTCGCTGAGCAGATAGTTCCGCTAGTCGGTACTGAAAGCCTAGCTAAATCCTACTTTGCGGATGCTGATCCTAGCAATGAGTGTTTATCTCTACAGGTGGTGCAGAGATGCAAGGAGGCCGTGCAGTCAGGCATCCGATTCCGTGAACTGAAAGATGGATCGTCGGTGACGTCATCTGAGTCGAGATGATGCATCCACTAAAGAGAGCAGCCGAGGGTCTGTAGATTTCATCGGGCCTCTCTATCGCCAATGTAGAGTCGTAGTCGGAGTGTACTGTAGCAATTGTAACGTTTTCATAGCATTCTCACATGATTATTCACGGTCTTAGTTCCCTCAAGCCACGCTTCCCAATACAATTCGTGTAATATTGAATCGACTCTAAGCTATATTTATATTTGTTGTATATTTTCCCTCTCAATACCACGTTCTTTCAATTTATCTTGCCTTACCCAATTGTTCCACGATTACATTGTTCCATCACAAGCGAGGCTTGAGTCACTTACTGGAGTAAACGATTCAATATCAAGTGATGAGCAGAAAACGAGGAGAACACAGCAAATCTAATTTGCACACAAGGTCTATGGATGTTTCAGGAATAAATTCACGCTCTGATCAGTGTCAAGTGGATAATGAAGCTGAAGAGGCACAGGCAGCAATTTGTGTAGTCGTAATTGGCAGTAGCAGTACCAGGCTCGAGAGAGATGTTTTCCATATACGGGCTGGAGGATGACTAAGTCTTGACGACGTTAGTGGTCAACAGCATTATTATTCAATAGTTCTCGCTTATTCATCGACATCTATATCCAGCTTTCACTCCTTCAAGACATGCAACAGTGAACATTTCATATCAGATGTTGCGTTTGATGAAATCATCGGGCATCCAAACAAGGCTTCGTCAGAGCTCATAGAACGAATTCTGATTTGATGAGCGGGGCTAGTGTTGTTTAATCGCTCATCAGTTTGTTGTTTGGGTGAAACGGCCATAAATTATTTTGATGCCGCGTCGTTTGATCTCTTCATCGTTTTTTTCTCGGAATAACACTGGTAATGTGGTAAACGCAGCAACAAAATTCGTATACACAATTTGCTATGGTTCCGTTAAAACGGCTTGACTTGGTGTTCGGTCTTCTACTGTAGATTGCCTCTATTCGGTTTTGCGAGAAAGTAAGTCTTCTTAAAATAGACTGGTTTGCTCATTGGTGAAAGATTTGTAGTAAGCAGGGGGGTGATTTCTGCCGTAAGTACACCTATGGATGAGTCATGGTCAAGCTGGTGAAGAAACGTGCACTTTCTCTACGAATCTCAACGAATCGCTCGCCTTTCTATGGGCAGTGTGAATTGGCTAAATCACCGGGATGCACATTTGCCCTGATGCATATGAAAGATCTCCGACAGGGATGAATCATGCAGGAAATTGAGGTAATTTGAGAGAGTCCGAAGGAGTCACGTTTGCGCAGATGAAAGTAGAGACATTTCTCTGCATAAGGTCCTCTTTTCATTCGTCGAATCTTTTCTGAGATTGATGAAGAAGATCTTTCGAGGAAGCTCTCACAAGGAATGAGCGCATGATTACTGTCAGATCTCACAGTAAAGCCTCTCTCGCCTCCCTCGGGATATCTGAGTCAGCAAAGAGGCCGTCTGAATAAGCAGATTCTTTAATGAGCACGTTGAGCTCAGATTCTACGGGGAAAAACAGATCGTGTGATGTAGGATGACTCAGAATAGCAGCCTGGTCATAATCTCTTTCTAAGGCCT
Organism: Pristionchus arcanus; assembly: GCA_900490705.1. Taxonomy (NCBI): domain Eukaryota; kingdom Metazoa; phylum Nematoda; class Chromadorea; order Rhabditida; family Neodiplogasteridae; genus Pristionchus; species Pristionchus arcanus. The sequence continues at coordinate 43,409 of LS486749.1, forward strand.
CGTTCCCGGAGGATCAAGCTAGAGAATTCACCGTTCCACATGCCTGGTGCGAAGGGGCGCAGTGGGTACATCCTCGAGACTCGTTCGGGAGTACTCTCTCAGATAAAGATTTATATGGTGGTTCACACCATCGGATCAGGCCGCCAGTTACTATATCCACGCATGGGAGCTGTCACCTAGTGTGCGAGAGTGGAAGGAAAGTGAGCTACCTGTCGGCGATGACCCGTCAAAGCGTAGCCAAGTGAACCCCGTGGCTGTTCCTCTCGTCCCGCTGGCACTCTCCCACGTTATCAGATCCGGAATAGGATTTGATCTTTGGAAACGGAAAGGAGCACCGAGCAGAGTATATAAAGCTCCAGGTCTGGTGTTCGGTAACTGTTCACTAGTCGTCATGTCGCATCCGATGCTCACTTGGGTCTACCGTGTGGACGTCGTCTGCTGTTTGGCACCACTCGCCTCTTCAATCCCTGCCCCTCCACTCCATGGTCGCCACCGGAAGCGACCAGCTCCTACGCCTATCGTGGAGAGAAGTGCCAAGGTACGAAGAGTGTTTGCGATAAGTGACACCCTCAATTTAGCGCAAATTAGCTGACTCGCACTTGTTAGCAAGACCCTTGCTAGAAGGGACTCTCCTTATTTAGCGTGCACTTTCGTTAGCTTGTATGAGCTTGTATGAGCTTGAATGAGCTAGGGAAGTTTCGTTTCCACTTTGAGAGATCTAGATCACTGTTATAATGTGGGAATTATAGTCGAGAGCTCTTACTAGGAAGATTTGTAGATTTGCAAGAGACTTGCAAGTCCCAGCTGATACGGATAAGCTGATGTGTGGTTGAATTCGAGCAGATATGTGCGTCAAGTGAGGCCTGTTTGTGTGCAGGATAGCTCTTCTCCTTACTCTAACCAGGAAAGGAGTGCGAAAAGTAGAGTGAAAGCTTTTCCTGCCTGGCTGGCATATGAAGCCGTCTTCGTAAGAATCGAGTGCGGGCCGGCACAGCAAAAAATGTTCGATTTTCTCAAACTTTGTTAACCGGGGTTCTTGAGGGTGCTGATGACGATAGGCATATTCATTTTTCATATTGGACTCCCATTGGCTCAAGATGACGTCGCGTCGAAATCGGTTTTTGTGGAATTTCTCGACTACCAAAATCGCTAAAATTAAGCCAGTATGGAATCCTGGGTAGTTTTTGATGCTGATAACGCCTGTCCACTTTATTTTTCATGAATATCAAAAATAAAATTTAGAAAGTGAAATTTTCGTAGAGGCCCGTGCAGGCAAAACGACCTACATAGATCGGATCGGCTTGACGAGAGGATTCCAAATCTATATTTTGAGCCAAATCGTTGGTCAGACTTTTTTGTAAGACAAAAGATAGTCTTCGGATTGGTAAGTAAAATTGACGAATCTCTGTCTTGTTTGAGCCGAGAGACTTCCGATCTCCAATCTCCTCTCCTCTTCCTCTCTGTGCTCTCTCGTTTCCCCACACTCTCTCGCCTGTCTGGGTCAAGGAAGTGAGAGACGGGGAAAGATCGGAAGTCTCTCGGCTCAAACAAGACAGAGATTCGTCAATTTTACTTACCAATCCGAAGACTATATTTTGTCTTACAAAAAAGTCTGACCAACGATTTGGCTCAAAATATAGATTTGGAATCCTCTCGTCAAGCCGATCCGATCTATGTAGGTCGTTTTGCCTGCACGGGCCTCTACGAAAATTTCACTTTCTAAATTTTATTTTTGATATTCATGAAAAATAAAGTGGACAGGCGTTATCAGCATCAAAAACTACCCAGGGTTCCATACTGGCTAAATTTTAGCGATTTTGGTAGTCGAGAAATTCCACAAAAACCGATTTCGACGCGACGTCATCTGGAGCCAATGGGAGTCCAATATGAAAAATGAATATGCCTATCGTCATCAGCACCCTCAAGAACCCCGCTTCACAAAGTTTGAGAAAATCGAACATTTTTTGCTGTGCCGGAACCTTCCTGAACTGCTCGATTCTTACGCAGACGGCTTCATATGACTCAGTGGTCATGCGCGAGTAAAAAGGGATGCCTGTGATTCACTATGTCGCTCTTTTCTTGAAAAACATGGCAGACAACGACGATTGCGTGTCATCGGGGAGACGATTTTGCCTAATGAGCGACTTATTTACCGACCGTGAACAGTCATGAGGCTTACGCTAAAGGGCTCTCGCTTGAGTCATAGACGCAGCGAGAAATGCCGACAAGACCTGAAAGATTACAGGGACTATGCACTGCAGTGCACCGTGCCAACGTTCGAAGGATAATCTTACACGGTCTTTGAATATTCTGTCGCTTGCCCTCATGAAATGTTCTACAGTAACCTCTTGGCCTCCAATTGCCAGTCGGTTCTCAGGCTTCCTTTTTGCTGCCATTACAGTGCCGTTTGAGAGTCGCCGCACTCCCACATTCGCTCTACTATACAGGCGATAAGTGATGACCAAGAAAGTGGAAGGGAGGAGTATGTCATGCCCTCTGGTCTGTGTGAGAACTCTTTGAGTTGGCCGCATAAAAGGTGCAATCTGAAGGGTGGAAAGAACATATTGCTAATGCAACAACTTTTTTTTATATATCTTTCGCACTAATGCGATGAAATCTGAGAAATGATGGCGTGCTTCACTAGCACAAAACGGCACGCGAGAAAGCTGCTCATCTTACTCGTGTGAAAATTTTCAGTAGCAAAGAAGTTGCTTACTTTGCCTTTCAATGTGACTAATTCGCCTGGGATGACTCGCGCACGCTTTGGTTACAAAACTGCATGCATCTGCTTATTTCTGACGCGAGCTAATCTCGGAGGCCTGAAAGCGGAAGTAGTTAGTCATCTCCCTTGCATACATGCTATCTTCAACCCCGCAGTTGATCTGAGTAGGAGGAAGGACAGGTGACAAACAAAACAACGAGGGGCTTCCCCAGTTCACTCACACAGAATCCCCTCATCCGATCCCCGCCAAATCCACTAAATTACTCCCGGGTTTGCGCAATATCATTGGAAGAATGGACTCCTGCTGAGGGGTCTCTCTGTCCTGATTGCAAGGCCCGATACGAGGAGAAACCTTTGACAGATTCGCAACCAGGTGTTAGCCTTCCTACCACTATTCATGAGCACTCGATTGCGTCATGGGAGAGTCAATTAGAGGTGTCTTGATTTGAAATAGTGATTGAGCTATTGAGGAATGACGATAGGGTGACTTGAGAACGACATCAACTATCGATCCCCCGAATGCGATACACAGAAGGTCTAATGGATCGGCCGAGTCGGCTCGCTTGCCAATCAAAGGATCATTCCTATCGGGGAAGAATAGCAGGCCTCTCTGAGGTGTGAAGATTGGCCTCCACTTGAAAGGTGATGATTAATGGGATTGAGACGACCTGGGAAGGTAGTTGCGCATCGTGAGAAAATGTCTGAGAGCGGGTTCAGCTTCTGTTTGTGATAGCCATCTGATCCCTCCTATTGAGCGAGTCATTCATGCCTGTCAAGATAAGGACAGCTGTGGGAACTGCAGACAAAGGAACCCCTCAAAGACCCCCTCAGCCAAGGTGCGATCCCATTTCCGGTGTCCTCGTGCATAAGGTAATGGGCCGGAAGTGATGGGGGATTAGAAGGTGTCAATGGCGCGCACCGGGTGGCCTCAAGTGAGCCCCCTTTACAGTACGATAACGGCTGGTCTTCGCAGCGGAAGTACTCGAGCTGGTGTCACTTTTTCGGATTATGAGAGCTAAGTGGAGTATTAGAGCTACCACTTGAAAGAGGTGTCAGGCAGGAAGATTTATATTCATATGGTATCTTTGCCGAGATGAGAATAGCATATGAGATCTTTGAATATGACCCGGCTTGTGACGTGTATGACGCTGCAGTGGAGGTTGATTCCTGATACTTTGATTTTCGGCTCTGGTGTGATGGAAAGGGGGGATCTCAGAACGAGCTGTTTCCCTGGATGGAGGAAGTCTTATGAAAGGGCGATAGCGATGAGTCATGTAATCAGAGGGACTCGAAAGATTGCACGTAGAGTACGCATTAGAGCGTGTGTGAAAAAAATTAAGCTCGTCATAACTAATAAGGATATGTATGTGGGGATCTATAGTATGTTCCCTTGCTGATTAAATAAAGCAATGGATGGGGAGAATCCGATCTTTGCATCTTGCATGGGCCTAATGTTAAGTTCAGTATCACACGAGAGATTACACGTATTCGCAGACTTGTAGCGTGTGTGTCACCACTGAAGTCTGTGAAGTCCTAATATTGTGGAATTAGTTCGTCCGTTCTGTGGTCTCTGGGGCAGCGCACTATGACAGCATCACAGATTTCCTTTTGATCAAAAACGCATCTAAGATCAGACCGCTGTGGTCCGCATGAGCTCTGAAGGTGACACCTCATGAAAGAATTTGTCGCCCTTTCGAGTGGTCTAGACTCGGTGAATCAGCGTTAGCGAGTGGTCCCCCTGGAGACTCTGTCAGAGGCCTTTCTCCTGTAGATGCGAATTGCAGTAGGCGGAAGTTGTGTGATAAGAATGATTGTAAATGCTATAAATAGATTGGTAGATGGGAGAATATCAGGATGGGCAAAGTGCATGTGACGTCCCCGGACCAAAGTTGAGCCACCACGCAAAATGATCGTACTCTGGAGGAAATGCACTTTGAGCGGATTTTTGTAAGAGATCTCGGAACTTGTGTACTTTTGGTACCTGCACCGAGCGACGTTTCTTCAGAATTGTTCGATTTTTGAGTGTACATCAGAAATAGAGACTATTCAGAAAGAAATGTTTCGAAATAGCCAGAGGATGGTTGATCAGTCGGGTCACATCGATTTTCCCGAGTGGGAGTTATCAGTATATCAGCCTGGCGGCCCCCCTTATCACATGTGTGAGCAAACGAGTTCCCTCCCTCCTCCTCCGCTGCCTCACTCGACCCAGTAGTGTTCGCTTATCAATGGACTGTGCTACTGATACAACGATAAAATCTTCGAAAGTTTGTGAGAGTTTTTCGGCGAATAACAGTGGAGCAGACAAACAGTTCTCGGGAAAAAAGAGACCGAAAAGGCCAGTGGTAGAAGAGCTGAAAACAGCGCCATTATCATCAGTGCTTGGAGAGCGGACGAACTCGTTTGGCGCTGCTGTTATGATAACCCGATAGCTGCTCGAGTAGTCATCAAAATGACTCAGAGCGGCCGCCGACGTAAGTAGATCAAAGGGGAGTTCCGGTGCTAGTAGCGCATAGGTGATAATAGAGGTAACTGAGCAGAACAAGGAAACTGAACTCTTGATCTCGAGCGAGATTTATTAACAGAACAAACAGTATCACCTAACAGCGTGACATGGAGACTAAAGATCGAAGTCTAGTGGTCCAAAGATTTGAACAATCACTTACATCCGGACATGGGCGCCGTTATCAATTCACATACGCGGGAGGAGGAGGAAAGGCGGAAGGGGAGCTGACCATTTCGTGTCCAATCAACTTGCAGAAGAGTGGTTCACTCACTGCTTGGATTACTCACGTTTGCCAATATAGCAGCCTTTTTTGTTAGACTATTCTACGTGCTGTTACTAAACGAGGAGATCATTTTTTCGTCAGCCACCCTCGCCCTCATCGATCACCCTTCTCGTCTTCTTCCTAACAAGAGACACTGTCGCTGCCTCTTCCTCTTCTCTCCACTCCTCTCACCTCCTCTCGTTCCTTTTCCGGCTCGCACTCGCCCGTCTTTCCATTACCACTGTGATCGACTACTGACCACCATTTACTCCTGTTCCATTACTTCCTGTAGTTGTGTCATCACTCGAACATGCCGAACTGTCTCTCGGGTGTGGTTCGGCCCACCCGTTGACTTTCCTCCTTTCCTCCTTTCCCCCCTTCCTGTCTGTTCCTCAGCGCCATTGGGGGTGTTCAACAGCAGCCCATTCGCGTCGTTTCCGGTGGTGTTGGGAGAGAGGGGAAGGAAGAGGGAAGGGGGACGTGAACCGTATTTCCCCTTTCGCTGCTGCTCCCTTGTCTCTCTTCGATCTAGCTACTTCCTTCCTGCTCTCTGAGCAACAGTCTCTTCATTGTATCTGCTCTCTAGAGGGTCAGAGTGGACGAGAGACAAAGTGAATAGGAGAGAGTGGCCACGCTTCGCTTGTCTGGCCCACCTGCTTGTCGACCGGCACAATTAGATTAACGACGCTGATCTCGTGAAAGCAAGCAAAGCTTCCGTGATGATTGCCAGATCAAAGATTGGGAGCGCCCCTCATTGTGGGGGAGGACCCCTCGAGCCTGATCAGCTGATAATCATGCTATTTCCGTACGAGAGCAATGTTGACTGTTTTGTGCGGCGCGCGCAGGGACTTTTTGGAATCATGCGCGCTGATTGGCTGACAATTCCAAAAGTTTCCCGATTCGATAACAATCGTATCGCATAAGAACTTCCGTTCGTTTACTTGAGAAAGAGAAGAGGGGTGAGATGGAAGGGGAGAAAGTAAGTGAAAATGACCTCTTGTCGATCTTGTACTCGCTTCTCTCGCAGTCTGCTGCCTCTACTCGATTCATATTGTCTCTCGTCGCCCCCTTCGTTAACTTTTGTCGCGAGCTTTCGCACCTGTTATATCTCTAACTCGCAATGCGATCATACCATTCACTGATCCCGCTCGGACTCTCGCGACAGATCAATCGATATTAAAGGCGACCGCACCCTGAATGCTACCGTACTTTACGTGCTGCTGTGCGACCCCGTCCACGTCGCCGGCCGCGGATAAGGCGGAGACCAAAGTATTGACGGATTTCCATAAATCTATATTACCGTAACCATCCCTGAAAAGCGTTCCGTTCCATGGCGACCCTGACAAGAAATGCGCTGGTATTCGAGGAATGCAGGCTGAATAGGCGCGTGTGCGTGTTCTGCGATGATTATGGGGGTGATGGGATTGGAGGGAAGAGGAGTGGAGATAATCATGTTAGACAAACTGATGAATGGAATGGGTAAAGGGGAAGGGGAACTAAGTGGTCAAGAAGCAGCATCAGCAGAGTGGCCTCGTTGGGAGCCTCGCCCAATAGGAAAATGTGCAAATGCGCACGTGTAAGGGCACAAAATGAGACCGAAGGATTAGGAGGAAGCAATGAAAGTTCAACAAAACTGTGTACTTTATGACCCGGTTCCCGCTGTAGAGACTGATTAGATAGTGTGAGAATAGGGATAGATTAGGAGGGCCTTCGGGTCTGAAAGATAACGTTATGGAGAATTAATAATTGATCTTTGATCTTTGCAGCAATTCTTCGAGTCGATCAATCCGAAGGGCGAATTTGGCGAGGATCAGGAGGGTCTGGAGCAGTATCTGTACGAGAAATCGTTGAAGATCCAGCCGAAGGAGGTCGATCGGCCGCCCCATCCCGATGTGGTGAGGACGACGTTTACTACTTGAGCAAATCCCTGACAATTTGGCATTGCGTGAGTTAGGCCGATGTTTACCACACCGCGTGCGGTGTCAAAGTTAATTTCCGACCCCACCTTAATTGGTAGTTAATCCGGAAGAGGACGATCAGAGACAAGGGAAACATCGCGCCGTAAATTTGCGACCATAGTGTGTCTATTTTGGGACGGCGACGTTTCCTAATAAAGTGCAAGTGGGAATAGTGGGAGCGCTAAATTGGGAATGGAAGTGCCCTGATCCATCTTCTATCCGGGTACGGTATCTAGTCTATTATCATACATCCCCACTTACAATTAGTCGCCGGCTGATTGATCGCCACTGTTCTTAGTCGATCATAACCGTCTATTTATTCGTTCCGCCCCTTATCGGAACAGTACACCAGAGATACTTTCGCTCGTTAGCACCGATATGCCTCTGGTCCTTGGGGCAATACTTGCAGCGATCGGCGACAGGGTACGGTAGTAGGTTGATTAGGTTACTGTAGCTTTCCACTTCAGAAGCCGAAGCACTCATCGGCCACTCTGCGATCGCCCGGCATCAAGCCACCACGAACGAATGCGAAGGAGAGCGGAAATCTCGAGAGCAAAGGTATGGTAGATGGAGAGATCTATTGATCGCGAATTGGCTGTTCACTGATTATGAATGCGGAAATAATGAGTTTAGAAGAATTGCGAAGCGCAAGTGAAGTGAGCCACAATTTCGGTATGTTTAGAGTTCCAGAAATCCAAGATCATCTACCCTCATTTTCCTACTTTCCAATCTTCCCTCAAAATCCCTGCACCAATTCCCATGCAAAATATTTTCCTCCTTCACGCATCCATCAAATATTTCCCACAGCTTCTGACATTATGGAGGGTTACGGTAGAATATCGTTCCCCTCCTTACAGTAACCTCGTTCGCCGCCTCATTCGGCCATCTGGGATCGTCGAAGAGCAACACGTACACCAGCAGGCATACGGTAAGCGCACAGCAAGGTGTATCGACAACTGATTTTCCATAATCAATATTCCCCAGTGTACGGTAGTTTCTTTGCAGAGTCACGAGAGCCAACCGAAGACGGCGCCGCCCACGCCCGGATACGATACGGGAGACAAGTGAGTATCGATTGGTTTGTTGAGACTACGGTAGACCGAGGAGTACGGTAGGAACTCGGCTTTGTTATATATTGTTGTGGTCCTCGTGATGGGGATTAGTTTGGTACTGTAGCGGATTGTATGGTGTGAGTGAGATTAGAGCTCAAGTAGGTGTTTAGCCCCTAATGATCCAAATATGTCGTCGCTCAAGCAAAAAGGAGCAGTGCCTGTGGGCAAGATTAGTTCTCGGGGGAATTGGGTAGGTAGAGAGTAGTACTCTACTCGATTCGTTTGATCTCTTCTTGTCTCTGACCGGTGAGAGAGTGTGATGGTTTGAGGAGAGGCAGAGAAGTGAGGTGTCAAGAGGCAGACAATATGAGTTGCTAGGATGAATGGAAGAGGTATTAGAGGCAAAGAGAGGATAGTTGGCGCGAATGTGTGAGCAATTAGAAGTTTTGGTTCGTCGAATCGAGCAAGATTGCTGGATGAGATTTGTTATCGGGATATGTAAGTTCTGAAGCACAAAATCGACATAAATGATTTTTTTCGATCTAGGTACTATGGTAGATCTTGAAGTAGCCCAAAGGGGGTTCTCGACATTGGGCGAAGTATGCGCAGCGCGCGGTGTGAAGTGTGTAAGCTGCATGAGAACAAGCTGCGCATGACGCACATCACGCGCTTGCTGCGGGCCGGAAATGCTGCATAGAGAGTGCGCACTTTGAGGAGAGCCCAGACAGGTTAGAGAACACAAAAGGGAGAAGCGAGCTCAAAATGAGTGAGGGCGTGGATGTTTACGTTGCGCCCACTATCCCGGTGATACACAAGTATGTTTTGACTTTATTATCGTGTCTGTAGTGGGGCAGTAGGATCAACATTAGATCACCATCATCGTGAGGTGGCTCATGCATCCCTCCCTTGCCCTTGCCCCCTCCTTCTTTAGCCAGCGCTCATTCGTTGACCAAGAAGAAGCAGCGGATTGGGGGTTGTTCGACAAAGAGAACACTAGCAGTGTTTGGCTAGGAAGGGAGACGAGCAGGGACTGAAACCCGAATTGGAAGGGATGAATCAGTGCCCGCTCGTTCACGGACCCGATCCGGTGTTGCGTGTATTAACTCCAGTGAGTTACCAGTTTCACCCGGTGATTGAAAGTTGAGGAGGAACGGAGTTGCTGATTGACAAAAAAATCCAGCCAAACACAGTGCAGTTTCAGCTGGTGGTTGAGAGTTGTCGAATGCATGATAGTCAATAATTTCTTGCAAACTTTCTTTCAAATAGTCCTGTTAGTGCAAGATTTTATAAAAGGGAGTTAGCCCGACGCTTTCTTTTCGTAGACAGCTCCAATTCCCGTTTAGCCGCCTCATGTGTTTACGAAGAAGTTGATTTTTCTCTCGCCCAGCACGACATCCCAATCATCTCTTCCATCCATCATGTGATAGGCTCTCCATTCCTCCACTTCGTTCTTCCTTCGTTCGCACAAAAAGGTGTCAGCAGATAGAGGGGGAGGAGGCTAATCCGGCCAATTTGTCCACTCGATATCCCCCTCCTTTCATCGCTTTTCACCCTGGACGCTATTGCGTTCACGCGATCACTAGCGATCACTCCGATAGTTTAACGCCCTCGCCTCTATCTGTTGATCATCCCATCCCACGCGAGATTTGAATTTGGGGTGTGTCAAAAAAAATTCGATCTCTCATGTCGCTATGCTCTCTCGCCGGTCAGAGAAACCGTCGTTGCAAAATGTTTTCGATCAGAGTTGCGAAATGTGAGATCGGAAAACAATTTGCACACCCCATATTTGAATCAATCCTTCTAGGCAAATATAATGGGCAGGATATGGAGTGTTCACACGGAGTCATTCCCGTGACACATACCCACCGCCTTCGCCCACTTCCGACCACCCACTCGGGTTAGATAACGGATTGGAGGATTGGGGGGCAGAGAAGGCGAGAGAGCAGGGCGATAGGAGAGAAGCAGACATCAGGACCTCTTACAGAACACATCGTGTCATATCCGATTCCCTCCTCGCATGCCGGCCTTTTTGAATCTTTGATCCGACCGACCTCTTAGCGAGAGAAGATAGCCCCTCCAAATCGGCCAAACAAACAACACGATCACCTGGTTTGAGATGATCAAGAGAAGGGGGCGGAGCCTGGCACTCGCCCAAAATGGAGGGGGGAGATCTGGGGGTGGAGGAGAGCAGCAAAAAGTAGCTACCAGCTGTGCAGAGAACGGGGAGGAGGGGCGGAGTCAGGGAGGTGGGAGGGGAGGGAAGAAACAGGGGGAGAGGGAGAGGGGAGAAAGAAGGGAACAGTACACCCCCGTGCTATCCCCGTTGCCGTTCGTTCCCTTGTCATCTCCATTCATTCACTGCCAAGTACCTGACCAGAACCATAGTGTGGTACCCATTCCTGCGACTTTGTTCACTCATTGGATCCATCCTGAGCTATGGCAGCAGCAACGATGATGCGCTTTGACTTCTTCAGGTATGGGTGGGTTGAGGGGCTGAGTAGGGTGATTTGCGTTTCACGAGGTTTACAATAGAAGGCTGTTTCGGGGAGTCTTTGATAATGATGCTGTCAATACTCAGACATACAATACTTGCATTTCCTCAGTAATTGAAAAGGTGGAGAAATTGTGAATTTCGGGTTCGATTTTTGGGCAGTAGCAACGCTGTTTCGGAAGGTTTGTATTAGGCGGTTGTTCCTGGGAGCTGTTGATTCATGGTTTTCCGGCAACTTATAATTCCAATTATCTCATTGCAGCCGCAGCCCGGGCGACGCGCATGCTGGAAGCAGCACGGCATCGACGCACCTCGCGCACGGCCGCTCGCCGCACGCGTCGCGGCCGAACGCGCCGCCCGAGGACGCCGTGCCAGGTACTGTAGGGGTAGATGAGGAAAATTATTGAGGAAGTGTAGAAACCAGGCAGTTTGGGGCTGCATGGTGGCTTCAAGTTGCCAAGTGGGGGATATGTGGCAATACCCCTCTCGGTTTCATGCTAAAAACGTTACTTGTTTCGGAAAATTAGATTCAGTTACAGTATCCCGTTTCAGCCCATTTCGTGCTGGCGGACGTCGAGTCGAGGACGCGAAGCAGAGCGGGATCGTCAAAGGTGAGCACCTGATCTTTGATCTTTGCCCCTCCTTCCTGTCTGTGAGTCATCATTGCCCCTAGGGCACGGCGTGTTGGCCGAAGCGCATTCTTCTGTTCTGAATCAGCGCGGCGCCACTTTTGACACCTCCTAACTTGGCGCTATCTCAATTAGAAAGCGAAAGTTGTTGATGCAAGCGAGCTAATTTACGACGAGTGAGAACACGAGTGCCATTGGCGGTTTTGTGATCAATGCGCTCTCTCAATGTTGCACTGTCTCTAGCAGGTTAGAGTGAGCGAGAGAGCACGCGGAATGGAGAGAGTCAGACACAGTCGGAATGAATCGGCGAGCATGCGCGCGATTGGAAAGAGTGTGCACGCGTGTGCAGGGGTTAGATGGCAACTCCGCACTCCTCCTTCCCTTTCTTATCAACTAGTAACTGGGGGTGCGATGATTGATTAGATGGGAGATCGAGTTTCCGGTTGATGTGCACAAAGAGTATCTTCATTGATCGATTGGGGGTGCACCACCGGGTATTCTCCTTCCTGAATGTGTCACAATGATTTCCGGTGGAGGGGATAGGCCACCGGGAGGATTGGCTGGTAGGTAGAAGGATAGATGGACAGCTAATGTGAAGGAGCCATTAGACATAATTTGGCAACTTTTGGCACATCCCACTCTTGGAATTGACGATAGTGATAATTTCTTGATGAATCCTCCTTGTTCTATGATTGCCTCTTTCTCCTCCCTCATATTCTGGTTACGAGAAGGGATAATCTCCCACGCGCACTGTAACTAACTGTCGCTCATCCATCATTGTTCGCTCGCCCACGCTGTATTTTGGAGATGATCCTAATCCCCTAGAAGAGCATCAACCAGTAGTTAGAGCAGAAGGCCCTCTCCATCTCGCGTAATCACTGATCCGAATAGTTGCAGTAGCAAGTGGATTAGAGGGGGAGGAGCAGATCTAGGTACTATCATCATAATTTGTCTCCCTTCGACAGATATTTGAGATGGATCCGAGTTTATGACAGGGATGGGTCTGGTAGCAGGGGCGAGAGAGTGTGGGAAAGTGAGAGACGGCGATCATAATTGACTAATTAGATAGAGGTAATGCGAGCAGAGGGCTGATGGGGATCGGGCGCGGGAAGATGGAGAGGGGATTAGGAACATTTAAAAAAAATGGGACCTTTTTCGAGCTTGTAAAATACCGCAGAGATCAAAAAAGGAGCAAATTTGCGTCGCTTTTTAAAGACTTTTTTTTTGTAGAGCTTGAAACTTATCGAAACGGGGATCGAAAAAGGATCAAATTTGATTGGCGCCATCGTGCGTACTTTGACCATGCGCAAAAACAGGAAGAGATCATCATGTGACGAACGAGATCGAGTTTAATCAATTACACCCGTCCGACGATAAATTATTGTGAAATCACTTTTGTGTTTCACTCTCGGGATGTAAATAGACAGATAGGGTTCTCGAAGATCTTGTGCACTATTGAATTCGTCCGTCTCACTACACTTTTCCCATTCCAGTCAGTGGGTTGTTTTGGCAGCGTCGCATTGGGTGAAAAAGGGGTGAGAAGGGAGAGAGTGAGTTACGTTCCGCCGTCTCACTCGCCGCTCTATTTTGTTGCACCTTTCCATCTTATCAGCGCCCTTTCCAATCGTCATTAAGCGAGCATTCCCGAGCGTCAAGTTTCACTCTCTTGCAAGCGCGAGATGAAATGGCCAGTTAATTGGCCCTCAATTAATGAAGAGAGTGATTGATGAGAAGGGAACAGTGGAACGAGGAAGTAGCAATGGAAAAATGGCCCCATTTCAGACCGCGACCCTTCCTCGCTCCGGTCCGCCGCCCTCGCTGAACGCGCCTGCCAGCTCGGCCCTCGTCCCGCCGCCGCCCATCCTCCCCCGACGCGCCACCACCAAACCGCCCAGCTCCGCGCCATCGGTTGCGGCGCCAGCGGCCACCGCTCCGGCGCCCCCGCCGCTGCATCCGCGACGCGCGGGCGCGCCTTCGGCCGCGTCCGGAACGTCGCCCGGCGGAGGCGGAAGCTCGACCGACCGGCGGCCTTCGTCTTCCCGTCGCCCTCGACAGCGACGACGACTGGCGGATCTCCGCCGGCGTTGCCGCCGCGAGGACGCCCTTCGGCACCATCGGCAGCGCCGATCAGCGAGGCCTCCTCGCCCAACTCGTTGAGAGTGACGTTGGACAGCAGATTGACGCTGTCGCCGACGTCCGTCTCCGACGAGGCCTCCGTCTCTCCCACGGTCTCCCTATCGATGCCCGTTCCGCCCGCCCTTCCACCAAGGAGAAGAGGAGGAGACGCAGCCCCGCCACCACTACCGCCCAAGATGAAGTGAGTTACTAGTAAGATATCGTTGTTGGAAACTGATAAAAGTATTTGCCATTGAAGAAACTAGACTACCCTTACTCTATTTCATGTAGTGTTGGGGTTACATGGCGATTTGATATCTGGGAGTTAGGGGCAGAGATAATTGTAGCTCTGAAAGATGTTGAATAACAATTTAAATAGTCTGGATGATATTGAGTTTCATGGGTTCGATGTAAGATAGTTGTTCGGATACGATCTGATTCTTTTCAGAGATATATGTCGTACTAAACAATTCCCTTCCAGTGCATCGCCCCCTAACCTGCAAGCTCCGCCCCTTCCTCCGAAGACATACAAGCGTCGAATGCACTCGGCGTCACCGACGAATATGGAGTGATGACGTCACTCGAGACTCCGCCCCCTTTCTACGATCGATATCCCACCCCTTATCACACCTCTCACTTACCGTATCCCTCACTCATATTTGTTGGCTCTCCTCCTATCGATCACTTACGGGTTTCTCTTGCATTGTGAGCGCTTTCTCGACTATTTCAACCACATATTTGTTTGTTTATTTTGCAACCTAAATATCGTTATTTGTGCGTGTTTTACACAGCCCTCCTGAGGCATTTCTCCCTGATTACCGTACCATTTCCCCCTCTCCGAGAGACCATAGGCTACCGTACTCGATCCTCTGATCTACCCCCTCCCCCCAAACGATTCGATTCCCCCTGAATGCCATAGTTTGTCCCCCATACCCGCACTGAGATTGTGAATGACCCCTTCTACCCTTGTAAATTACATCCCCTTTGTTCCCATTCTGCATCTTCTTAGATTGCTCATGTTTTCGATAGTTCTGACACATTTTTTTCTTTGTACAAACGCCAACCCGGTAACAGAGAATGGTACTGCCTCGCTCGCGAATTAAATCGAACTTTCTTTTCCCTTCCGAACTTGCTAAAGATTGGATAAACTCGAGAATTTTATAAATCGGATTCTTCTCAGTGCAATAACAAGGAAAAAATACACAATCATCTCCAGTGAAGTTGAATCTTGAGCCTACTAAGCAATGATTAGAGTAATCACTCAATCTCAGAAGAAAGTATACGATCAAGTTTTCACTTTTATTCTCGACGGGACATGAAACTGAGACGTCATTGCTCTACAGCGGCAATGCGTGTGAGTAGAAATGGATAGGCCGACACTAGCGGAATCCAATGGGCGGCGCGGCCATATGGACGCCGTGTGCGCCACGGGGCGCCAATCCGCGCGCCCACGGAGCGGACGAGTGAGGCGCCAGATGCGCGCCCGGAGCGCTCATGTGCACCGCGCCAGACGCGGACGGGGGGTACATGTCGAAGCCGCCGCGGGACGGTCTGGGATAGGGTAGATTATGGTAATTGGGGTTGGGGTACGGTACCTCCGGCCCATGTAGACGCCGCCGCGGCCTCGAAGCGCCGACTGCGTCGGGTAGAAGGACGCGGGCGGGGGAATGTTCTGGAAGGGTACGGTATGGTTACAGAAGGATACTGCAGCTTAAGATACGGTAGGATAGATACTATAGGATGATAGGGTACTGTAGAATAGGTTACGGGTATGGTAGGTTACGGTAGATTCAGGGTACCGTAGGATACTGCATCGCTTGTAGAATGGGTTACGGTAGGGTACGGTAGCACCAGGGGTACGGTACCTGAGCGGGCGGATTGGCCGACACGATAATCGGACGGTAGGTGAGCGGCGGCGGCGGGACCGTGCGAGTGCCTGAGTACGGTAGGTATAATCGATTGGGCAGATACCGTACCATCGCGCTCCCTCCACGGCTCGCGGGGCGGCTCGTCGTCGTGGTGGTCGATGCGGAAGGTGACCTAGAATACGGTAGGGTAGAGTACGGTAGGTCAGTTATCGATTGGCCGATTACGGTAGGCTACCGTACCGTCTTGCTGTTGCCGGAAGGAGGAGTGCCAATGGGGGCGGGCGGACGAAGGGACGGCGCAGAGGGTGCAGCGTCCTGAAGGGAAGAGGTAGGGGTACGGTATCGATCGGGTTACGGTACCTCGGACTTGAACTCCTTCGGGACGGGAGCGCCCTCGGGCTCCGCGTCGTCGCCGTCAATGTTCAGCTTCTGCAAGAGATCAAAGATCAGACTACAGTAATCCATCAGGTATCGATTCGCTACGTTAGCCCATCAGATACAGTAACCTACATTAATTTCCTTTAATGCGTCGTAGAAGCTCTACAGGGACCCATCAGTTATCGATTTGCCACTTCTCCCATCTACAGTATCCTAACTTATTTAACAAATCAGTTATCGATCAACCGTCCTCCCTACCATACCCTCGTGAGTTTATGTTCATGAGAGCTAACCCATCAATTTGTGATAGGTATTTCCCATCAATTCGTGATAGGCGTTCCTCAGTTGGAGTCACATCAGTTATCGATCGGCCACCTTCCCCATCTACCGTACCCTCGTGGGTCTGCTGGGCAGTTCGTCCGTGTCACTCAGCTCTTCGTCGTCATAGTCGTCCTCCCACTCCTGCGCCTTCTTCCGAGATCGAGGCGAAGGGCGGGCGTCCGAACTGTAGTTTGGAGTTTGATCTTTTGATCTTTTGTCTGTGATCTCTGATCTTTGATCTTTACCTTGCATGGCACGCAATGTGGCTCGAGGCGCCCATCGGACCGCTGGTGCCGCCCGATCTGGAATGGGGATACGGTATTTGGGTACGGTAGGGCTACCGTATACCTTCCGTTCCGGACGTAGATCCAGTGGGCGCGACGCGCCTCCGCAAACGCGCGCTCCGCCCACGCGTCCTGCTCGTCCGCGTGCAACTGAGAGAGGATACGATAATGGATTACGGTAGGAACAGAAAAATCGATAGTGTTGGCACAGCGCCAGAAGGCTACAGTAACCATCGAGCAAATGGGATACTGCTTATGTGGAAAATCGATGATCTTGGCACAGCAGTGTAAAGCAACCCTAGTGCAAGGGATACTGTAGGTGCTTCTTGGCCCGGCGCCAGTGCTACGATATCGTACCGCGTCCCAGAACGGCAGCGCGAGCTCGACAATCTTCGAGAAGGCAGCGATCGGCGCGCCTGAATATTGATCTTTGGTCTTTGATTTTCGATCTCCGATCCCTTACCGTGCACCAGCTCGAGCGACACCCACATGCACGAGGCGAACGCGGAGATCGAACCGGGAATGAGCATCTTGCGCACTTGCTAAAGTTGATCTTTGATCTTTGATCTTTGGAATTTGATCTTTGATCTCCATTACCTTGCCCATGTACTTCCAGTCGGATCGAGTCGTCACGGTGTCGTCAAAGGGAGGCGGAGAGGAGGGCGCCTTCACGCCTGCACACGGCTTGGATGACGAACGGACTGAGAAGAGGCAGAGATCAAAGATCAAAGATCAATCTACCGTACTCCAACCTTTCACTACAGGCTACAGACTACAAATTATCATGACTACAAACTACAATGCCTGTAGCTTGATCTTTGATCTTTGTAGTTTGTAGTCAGATCTTCTTACGTCGAGGCGGCGCATACTCCTCCAGGTCGTACTCGCCCGAGCAGATAGGATCGTAGGCCGCCAGATTGACCGTGCGCCAGTTCGTCTTGCGACGACCGCGAGATCTGAGAGAGATCAAAGATCAGATTGAGATCAGAGTTCAAAGATCAAACTATAAAGATGGAATAGGAGAGATTAGTGTTGTGGTGACTGTGTTGAGAATGAAGAAAATAGAGTTTAAATTGGAGAGATCAAAGACCATGTTGGGAAAAGATAATGTGGAGATCGGAAAGCAAATAAGACGCCTTTTTAGAAGAGTGATTACAGAATATAGCGTTCAGATTGGAAAGATCAAAGATCAACTTGGCGAGATACCGTACTTTCCGTTCATGACGATTCGTTGCGAGACGCTCCGTGTTGTGAAGGGAAGAGGGACGACGAGTGGACCACTCCGAACGGGGGAGAATGGAGGGAATGAAGGGAGGAGAAGAGGGAAGGAAGATTGAGAGAAAAGTGAGAGAGTGAAGAAATGAAGAGAGTCCAGTGTGCGAGAGGGAATTTGAATGGAAATGATTTTGTTATTGAATTTGTATTCATTTCATTGTTCATGTTATTGTATTGAAAAATGAGTTTATTATTTATTATAATGTGGCAACGATAAACTATAAATTGCACAGGCACTTAGCAAAAAAATGGACACGTTTGAATTGAGATGGAATGCATTTTAGGAAAAGTGGGCGGAACTTATGCCTTCTTTAGTACTTTCTTGTGTTTTCGATGTTTCTTGCGAAACTCTCGGACCTCATCTTGAAATCCTGAAATTTAAAAAATATCGAAAAAAAATTCTACATTGCCTCTGATTTTTATTGGATGTGGGCGGGAATTCAAATATTTTCGAATATCTCACCAGGCGGGAAGCGAGAGAGGTCAGGAGGAGGCCGCATGACGTCCACTACGATATCGTTTACGGAGTAAATCTGAAGATGAGGAGGCTACTCAATTTAAATTATTCTGTACGTCGCTCTACTTACTGCATCATCAAATTTTTCAGACAACTTCTTCTAAAGATGATCGTTCGAAACATATCCGAAAAAAAACTAAAAATTGATTAATTTTACCTGATTATGCGGCTTGTAGGGGTTCCATGGCTTGTAGGTAGTGGTGGGAGGTGGTGGGGGTGGGGGTGGCGGAGTCTGGGTGGTAAAATCCTGCGGTGGCGGGGTGATCGTCCAGTAGGGATTATTCACCCAGTTTGCGGGGGGAGAGTCTGCGGGAGCTGGCGTAGTTGTTCTGGGAGGAGGAGGCGGAGGGGGAGGCTCTACAAGAATCAAGGCATTTGGGGGCTTCAGAAAAAATTTAACAGCTAGCCTTACCAGAGAATCCCACCTAGCGTTGTCTTACGACTGTAAAATCACATGACGTGGATACACCTTTTAATACTTTCTTATTCAATTTTGATCACACTCATCTAATAATAATTGATGAAAGTCATGTACAAACTTGTGCTCGATTTGACGATTCTAAGTGTACAAATTCTAGCCATCTCTTTCAGAAATTCACATCATTTTCACTCACGCGTGGTCCATCCTGGCCAATCGGCCGGTGATTGAGTCGTGGTCCGAGGTCCGTACGGATTAGAGGGTGGTTGGGTTACCCAATCGGACGGAGGAGGAGTGGGTCGGGGTGGAGGAGGCGGTGGAGGGGGTTCTGAAAATGAGATGCTTGCAAGACCGTTTCATTTCCAGATCTCTTAGACAGTTTCTCTTCGTTCCATGCGATTCCTATTATCCCCGAATTATGCAGAGAAGATAATAATAATAAATCATACGAGTGGTCCATCCGGGCCAATCAGCGGGCGATTGGGTCGTGGTCCTTGGGCCATATGGATTTGATGGCACCCAGTCTGATGGTGGAGGAGTGGGTCGGGGAGGGGGTGGTGGTGGAGGGGGTTCTGAAAACTAGATAGATGTTTCTCACTTTCACCATTCCAGCAGATTCTCTAACTGTTTCCATGTCATGTCTAAGCAAAGAATAATTCAGATAAGATGAAAACCCTACGCGTAGTCCATCCGGGCCAATCGGCCGGTGACTGGGTGGTCGTGGGCCAGGGCGCATAGGGATTCGACGGGGGCTGTGTGACCCAGTCTGAGGGCGGAGGTGTGGGACGGGGTGGCGGAGGAGGCACTGGAAGGGGAGGGGTGAGATCTCTGGTATTTTCCCACTGTTTTCCCATCGCCATCTTTCTTCTTACGCCCGGCTGTTTGATCACCAGAAAAGAGTGGGATCCCACTAGGAAAAATACTAGAGATAGTGTGCAATTCAAGGAGAGCCAGAGTCTCTAAACCACGAAAAATAGGGATTTTTTCCACATACGCGGTGTCCATCCGGGCCAGTCGGCGGGAGGAGGCGTGGCGGGCGCGGGAGAGGGGAACGAGCCCGGCCAGATGGGAGGAAGAATGATCGGGGGAGGAAGGGAGATGGGAGGAGGTTGGAGTGGGGGCAGGGAGTAGGAGGTGGTGGAGTATCTGAGATTCGATATTTCATCAATGGTTTATATAATTTTTTAACCTATATAAATCCCCATATATTGAATACGTCGGCCCCTGTAATCTTTCACTCCCATATGAAAAATATCCCAGAACTGGATGTGAGATAGGGTTGGCTTCCCGAGAAATTACTCTCATCATTCTGCACGCTCTCTCAATTCTCGGATCGGCGAGAGAGTATGCGAAATGAAGAGACCATTTCTCGATAAGCCAACGCTAATGTGAGATGAGGTCGCAGGCAATCACGATACTTTTGATTCGAGTCGTTGTGCTCTGGTGTTCGCCCACAAGTTGCCCACCTCCAAGCTTGATAGCAACTTATGGGAAGTGCGTGATTACAACTTGAGGGATCTTTTGAAACTGTACTTGATTCCAACTTGTGGGAGGGCACCAGAGTACTGGCACCTGCCGTCTGCCACCTTTCCCTTGTGAGTGCAAGTGACACAAGCAACATAGGTTTATCTCCGATAAAATTCTCTTACAATATTCGTTCGTGAAATATTATTAGTGCTTCTTCATTGCCTTCATTGCCCAACCCGAAGTGAGATACCGATTCAGCCGGTCCTGATTCGATCGTTGAAACGCGAATTGGGGACGCCGGGAGAACGGAGACTGCTGATACGACCCTCCAGAATCTTGAAGCATTTTTCTCGGTGAGATTCTCACTCCTCAGTGGGTAACCAGTGATAGGATCCCACTAACACTGTAAGAAAAAAACAGAGCAGAGAGGGCTAGAGAGCTGACTTGCTTACCTGACTGGAAGCCCACCTGCGACGACGTCGGGTAGGACGAGACGGGAATGTACTCTCTGCAATCATTTTATTCCTAGTTTAATTCCTCTAAGAGTATAATTATCTAGCATCAGACGGATCTTCTTTATGAATCTCGTGAAACCTGAATACGCCTTCTCCTTCCCTCACGCTCCCTCACCGCCTTTCAATTTGCATGCAAATCCGTTGCTCGGATTGGGGAGGCGGGAGAGGATGGGGGATTCGGACTTCAGACAACTCTAATAACAAAAGTAAGCGTCTCTCACTGCTTTTCTATCTTCACGGCAGGGCTTGGGATCCCTAAAATAATCAAGACCTTTTATGCCTAGTATATTTCCTCTCAAAGTATTATTACTTATCGCGGGCCGGGTTACTTTTCAGATACGCGTGAAACCTATTCGATTACAAAAAAACCTCTAGGATCTGGGATAGGGTTGGCAATTTGTGTCCTAAACCGTTTGGGACACAATTGTGTCTGAGACAAAATGTCATCCCTAGTTCTGGACCTACCTTGCAATAACCGGCCCTGAGGGGGCGGAGTAGTAGGTGGGCGAGGCAGCGGGGGGCGGGGCGTAGTAGATGGACGACTGCTGCAGGGGCATGAACGGAAGGGTGGGCGGGTCCCTGGAATGGGGGATTGGACTGGATAGCTCGGATACCACAGAGATAACGTCTTCAAGGTTGATTGGAAATCGTTTGCAAATATGTTGGAGTCTGTTTACATCACAGCACTCCACTACTGGATCAATCACGTGTATTGCATTGAGCTCTGACAAAACTGGAAGCATAATCAGCAAAGGAGCGACTCACCTGAACACTTGATTTCGCTGCTCACTCCTACATGTGCAAGTGTCGAGAACCGGCGGGGGAGGAGGTGGAGGCAGCAATCTGAATGAAATCGAGAGGTATGATAGGGTTACGGTAATCTGGTGTGAAGGGTACTGTACGATATTGATCTTTACATGTAAGGTAGGACTTCGTTCCAAACACATCTAGTGCTGGTACCGAATAATCCTAATACGTCATGACTATTTACTGCACGCCCAATGGCAACCATTTGATTGTACTCACGTGCAAGTGGCTGATTCATTGTTTCATGTAGGGTGGAAATAGGCATGCTTCTCGGAAAAATAAAATAAGGAATAAATAATTCTCACTGGCATCCGCAGCCCGAGTTGCCGAAGAAGAAAGCATCGGACGGAGAGGGAAGGGAGAGAAGAAGAAGAAGCACGGATGGTATCCTCCAGTGGGAGGATGGCCGATGGAGCATTACTGCAACGGAATATTTGAGGGGAGAAATCAGAACTACTGATTGTGAAGCAATGGATTGACTATGCTATGAAGCACCAAGGAAATTTTGGCCCATGATAAATCTCTACGTTCAGAGAGTGCTAATGATAGGGTGAAGGAAGTAAAGTAGAAGTAGGCGGATTTGCTTGCCTAGACTCGAGTAACACATAATCGGCAATGTGCAAGAGCATGTTTCGAATTGGATGAAACAAGTGCCCGGTCACTCATAAATGGCCTCAAACTGCTCGATCCTGTCCATTTTTGTACTAGCCCTCTCGCTCGCTCGAATGACTCTTCCCGATTATGAAAGCTAATCCCGTTTTTTGTCCCCTGTCTTCCTCCTGCCCCAGGTAAAGTCATCATCGGACCGAGGGGAAGACGAGTTTTTCGAGTCGCATTTCGAGATATTGCGTCTTCCGAGATTGCGGACCGACTGCGCAACGGCAGGTGCATTAGCGAACGGTCGAGTGGGTTTGACTGGGGGACAGGGGGACATGGGTTTCGAAGGTACGAGATGCAGGAAATCGGTTGAAGCGAAATGCTTGCCCCCATTTGAATGTATTTTTAATGGGTTTTCAATGAATATCGACAAGCATTAATGTTTGTTTCATTACTGTTTGCTTTTGCATTCATTGCGAAACATATGATATTTGACAGTTTCAGGTAATAAATGTGATGGTACGATCAAGGAAGAACTCCAATAACGTTCTATGAAACGTTACTTATCAGCTTTGTTTTTCTTCGTTTTTTTTTCATTTTCACACTTATCTGGGCGCATATTTCGTTTCCAGCATAGATAAGTCATTTTCGTGACTTACTCCTGAATTCATCACTGTTTTTTTCATCACTATCCGATTTTTCTGCGTGGAAGAAAGTGAAAGCCGCTTCCCTTCTTCCTGCTCTCGCTCATAATTGCGCAGCCATTCAAGAAATTGATCGAAAACGGAGATAATATGGGCTATTGCGAACCACATTCCATGCCTTTCTAATCAAATAGTTGTGGACCACATCGTAGGCAGCCGAATAATCACAATCCATTGCGAATCTGTGATCACAATAACCTCATGTTTTGACCGTTTCTTGTTTTTGGACAACACTACACCCCTAGAAGAAGATAGTAAGTCCATAATCACAATCCATACTCAACGGGAAGTGCTCATCACTTCAAGGTTCCCAGCGCACGGGGGCACTAAATACTAACTGAGAGTGTCGAACATTTCGAAGGACGCGAGCGCAAAGTGTAGTAAAAGAGAGCGGGGAGAGCTCGGGGATGATTTGAGAGAGCTTTAGCGAGTGAGCAAATGGCGGAACAGTTTGCTTCGTGCCCTCGAGAGACAAAAGGGAAGCTGAGTGATAAGGCGCTCTAACCTTCCCCTCACCTCTCGCAAGTCAAGTCGATATGGCAGCAGCCCGTTGGCTGGCTGCAGCAGCTGCAGCAGCTGCCCTGCTGCATGTAGCACAGGCACACTTTGCCCCGCCTGCTGGAGCAGTTTACTCGACTGCTGGCGGATACTCAAGCGGATACGGCCCGCAATCGTGCGCGTGCAAGTGAGTTTCACAGAGAAATTTTATTCCTGCCAAGCGGGGTAGTTTTGATGTTATACGCTGACAAATCAGTACACAACAACCAATACTAGATGAATGAAAAGTGGAGCATTCGGTTCGGGCCTAATGTGGTGTTAGAATCAGTAGTTGTAAAAGTAGAAAGGTTTCGGCCTGTGAAAGTAGCTGGAGAAGTATTCTCTGCAGTGCTCCTTGCTCGTGCGCGCCGATCTACACCGCGGGCTGGGCGCCTCGCGCGCCCGCGCCCTGGAGCGGCGCATCCGCGTACGGCGCGTGGGCTCCGCCTTCCGTCGTCGCGGGCGACGCGTACGCAGTGGCGCCGCCAGCGCGCGCACGCGGCGGATACGTCGGACCGGGACCAGTGATTGGCAGCGGGCCACAGTACGTGAATGGAGGAGCCAATGGAGGCGCGTATGTGAATGCGCCGTTTGGTAAGCATCTTTATGCATCTTAAAATTTCGAATAGAGATTGACAGATAAAATTTCGAAAACGTGAGCTTCACAGAGATTTCTAAAGTGTAGACGCGAATGAGCTTCGATTGCTAGAAGAGATGGTCCTCTGTTAAAACATAATTGAATAATTTCTCAAACCAATATGCATTTCTTGTTGCTATTGATTCTATCTGGATAGCTCAGACGGAATAATTAATCAGAAATGCTTCAGGCGGACCGCGCACTGTAGTGGGCGGCTATATCGCAGGTAGTTTATTTAATTATCTCAAACTCATCTTCTTCCCGAAAAAAATCGCACAGAGTCGACAGCGCGACTGAAAATTTAGAAGGAGATGGCCCAATCGATCTTACCAAATTACCTGTAACAGTAGCATTCCTTGCAGGACCCGTGGGCGGCCCATACGTGCGTCCCGGTGACTACGCTCTGAATGGAAGGATCGGCGGCAGAGATGTTAGTGATCTTTGATCTTCGTCGGCTGATCTTTGATCTCTCAGTACGCACTAGGAGGCCGGGGCGGATTGGGAGGAGGCAGCTACGCGAGCAGAGGTGGCGGTTACGTGAGGGGAGGAGGTAGTCGATTACAAATTTCGAATATTGATCATCATTATATTGTCACTCAAATTGCATAGTGATCCATGCGAAGATCTGGTCACAGTTTATTTTTGTGCGGAATAACTGCAGCAGATAATTTAATTTCCAGCAGACAAGTACTCGGGCCCACCCGACGAGGGACCAATGGCAACTGTCAAGGTGATCTTTGATCTTTCATAAATGGGAATGAACTTCCGTTCAGAGTTAGGCTTGGTTCCTCACAGAAGAACAAGTCATTATAAATCTGAACCATCGCGTATCCCTCCTTGATTCCTGGTTGTAGACATTGATTGTATTCAGGTGTTGCTACCCGACGGAAGCACTCGATCAATTTCCATTCCTGCTCGATTCCTGTTGAACACCGTCGATGAATACGCTGCGAATAGTGAGTTGCTAGATTTGATTAGTTGTGTTTTTTTTAAGGTCGGCCTAAGAAGAAGGCATTGTAAATTGAGGAATCATTCGATCTTCATATCCACTGTGAAACTCAACCCCCCTACTGTTCCTCCATTGCAGAGTACGCGGGTGGCCCCCGTATCCCCGCTGATCCGTTCGGCCCGGGACTGGGCGGCCCGGGCGGAAAGTACCTGACCGACCCCATCATCGGTCCGTCGTTGACTGCGCCCGGCAAGTACCTGTCGGAGCCGGTGGCCGCGGCGATTCCTGACCCGGCGGCGGCTGCAGCTGCTGCAGCAGCGGCCGCTGCGGCCGACGCGGCCGTGGCTGCGCTGCCGCCCGCCGGTACGGCTGCTGCAGAGGCTGCAGCTGCAGCACTAGGACCGGTCGTGCCGCAGCCCATCGAGGCGTATCGGGCAGGCAAGGACGACCCGATTGCAGCTGAGGAAAGGTTGGATTTTGAAATTGGTAACCACGCATCACTAAAGAACGAAAAATATCAAAGATGAATCATAAGTTTAAAAGGTATTCTTCATCGGTCATTATTTTTGCAGGCGTCTCTCCAACTATCGGGCGCTGCTGCTGCCCCAGCAAGACATTCCCGCAGCTGCAGCAAGGGTGAACGTTTGCTTTATTTCCGTTGCCCAAATGCCGGTATTCCATTGCCTCCAACTTTGGTGCATGTCCAAGTTAAAACAGCTTCCTAGTAGTTTTTTTATATAGTGAATTTGGCAGGCCTTCGAGCCGCAGGCTACCGAAGTCGAGCGAGTGCTGGACGAAACACGCGAACAGGTTTTGATTTTTGATCTCTTCGATGCCAAATTGATCTTTGGTCTTTGATTTCTAGTCCGTTCTGCCTGATCCCCGCGGGCGCAACCTCGAGGACTACATCGTGCTGCGAAAGGACGATCCCAGGTACGGTAGCCGGTTACGGTTCCGTATTCGCAAATACAGAAATCCATTTTATCTATTAATTAATGCTTCTGGCAGGGCGATCTACCTCCGGGACCACCTGTTGCAACTGGAGCAGCAGGCATCCAAGGACGCTGAAGCAGCTGCAGCTGCGACTGCAGTAGTATCGACCACGGTAGCGCCCAGTCAGAGTGAATTTTCGTTATATTTTCCATGAAACTGAAAAGCACAACCATTGCATTTATGTGATATTTCTGACTGAATTAGTCTCTTGTGCCCGGAAAAATCGCGGCGTGATTCAGACCCCTGCTTCCACTGAGCAAACACAGATTATGAGGAAAAGGCACGAGAGACGCAATCTCTAACCGCCCCAATGTGGCCACTTTGGCTTAGTGGCAGAGCGTCGCTCTCGTAAAGCGAAGGTCGCAGGTTCGATTCCTGCAAGTGGCAATGTTTTTGCCTCTCCGCGTGTGCCGTGTTCATGTTCATACTACCCGTTGCGCTCATTTTCACGCTACATTTCAGAAAAAGCAAAACTTTTAGAGCTCCTCTTCATTTGTTTTGACACTCCATCATTTTCGCAGTTGCCAAAAAAGTCTTCTGTAACTTACCACTTTTTCTAGAATAATCTCCATACATTATTTGCAGACCCTAACGAGGTCGGTGACGTCGTCGGGGTGCGAGTGTCAACGGCGACGCCCTTCTCACAAGATGACCAACCGAGAGTGCTCAAGGGTGTAAAGGCTGATCTCCCCGCGCCACTCAAGGTGGGTGGGAGGAATTTTAACTATATGAAGTGACGTGATCTGGAGTTAAAGGGGGATAGGCATCAATATTTTCGTGTATAAACTGGCAACGTGGAGTGATAGAGAATGGTTACCCGATCAGAGATCAGGTTATCCGAAGTTTTAGAAATGCCTCTGAAGCTCACTACGGAATTTCAAAGTTCCTTGATCTTGCAGGCAAGATTTGGGGTACTGTACTCTGGTATTGATTTGCTCAAATTATTGGAAGAAAAACGCAGCAATAATGAAGAATGCACTCGGCGGGAGTCGAACCAACGAGTGTCGGATAGCTAGGCAAAAGCGTTACCCACTACGCTACGCGCCACGATAGTCACTGACCTCAGAGCTGCTATCATGAGCTTGTCAGGCCAAGTACTAATTACAGTAGGATTTCAATGATGCAGGCTCTTCGTGGTGGGACCCACCAACTTTGATTGATGCCCATCCCCCTTTAAATTGCTCGAAAAACAACGAGAAATAGCCGTCTTTTTTCGTCTTTTTTGTATGACCAATCAATCAATAATCCCTCACCTGCATCCATTCATGCGACAGTGCCTTGGACACGGAGAATCGCTTGCTCATCTTCACTTGCAGCAGACCATTGATGAAGTCGATCGCTGCAATGATACCGTAATCACCTCAGTTTAGGATCCCGCCACGACATTCTGGATTACTGTAGCCTACCCGAATCGGAGATCTCCTTCCAGGGCGAGGGCGGGTACATGAATTCGGCGTTCTGGATCTGGTCGTGGATGTCCTCGTCCTCGTTGAACGGGAACGTCCCGGACAGACTGAATTATTGATTTATCAATTTATTCGACTACCGTATCCTCCTCCTACCGTACTCACCTCACGTATACGATCACGCCGACCGACCACATGTCCAGCGAGCGATTGAAGCCCTTGTTGCGCAGTACCTGAAGCAGAAAATCGATTATTGATTACTGTATCGATCAATACTCCATCTCTACCGTATCCAAAGGGTACCGTACCTCGGTGTCGGATAGCTAGGCAAAAGCGTTACCCACTACGCTACGCGCCACGATAGTCACTGACCTCAGAGCTGCTATCATGAGCTTGTCAGGCCAAGTACTAATTACAGTAGGATTTCAATGATGCAGGCTCTTCGTGGTGGGACCCACCAACTTTGATTGATGCCCATCCCCCTTTAACTGAAGCATGCCTACGACAAGAATAAATCACTAAACAACAATAAATTTAATTATAATATTTTTGTATGAAATGTGATTCCTCAGTAAATTGATCATTGAGTATCCCTCGCCATTTTCTGCAGACTTTGAAGCGTACCCGAATCTGGATTTTTCACATCGAATTCAAATTTGTCGCTCATTCGCTCACCGAAGAGGGATCGGGTGAAATGCTGAAACGATTAATTCAATATTTCTAAATTTCGGTCATACCGTATATTGTCTCTTCACTTCGCACACTCTCTAATCGGGGAGATTGGTGAGAGACTGTGCGAATTGAGGAGACGAAAACGATGAATTCAAAAACATTTCAGACGAAAGAGGAGATCATCGCCGAGTTTGTCGCACAGCAACAGGCGGAAGCGAGAAAGGCCGCACCACTGAAGGTGAGGAGGGACGATGGATACTCCAAGCTGTCGAAGGGTTCTCAATTTACTATCTAGGATACGAATTTTTGAAATTACTGACATTTGAATTTTTCTCGCAGTAATATGAAGATCGTGAAACATTATCGAATATCAGTTATTGACAGGATACAGGGATACATTTCACACATTTCTTCGCCATTCGCCCTCTCATGTTGATTTCGATTAATTTCTTCATAATTCCAGAAAGAGGACGTGATCGCTGAATTCCTCGAGCAGCAACAACAAGAGGCGAGTGAACGAGCAGAGGAGAAGGCGGCTGAGGCAGAGCAAGCTAAGATTAGGGTGAGTTTAACGATGTCATTCTAATTTGATTAGGGATCTCTAATTAGTATAGTAACATAAGAAAGATCCTTCGTTGGAAATGATGAATTGAGGGTTGCAGTATGGGAAATTTCCAAACAACAAGTTCTCCCTTTTAGGGAAACTAATTGACAAAATGGTGGAGAAAAATTTCGATAAATTGGCAAATTATGTTTCACCCGATTCATTAATGCATCGCGGTGTGTCTATATCGATTTCTTCTATTCCTTTGATACAAATTAATATTCCCATCCATCTCCTTGAAGGCCATCAACATGAGAACTTGCTGACAAAATTTTGCGAGGTCTTACCAAAAAAGAAGATAATTTCTATCAAGGCGCTTGGATGTTTCAAAATACAATTTTAAAAATTTTAAAAACAGTTTCAAAATCGCTGTTCAGAAGCAGTTGATCGAGAAGCAGCTTGCGCGTCATCGCGCCAGTGAATCAGCAGCTGCCGCAGCTGCTGCAGAGGCTGCAGAGGACAGTCAACAGGAGGTGAGCGTGGGAACTAGGTCGACTACAGAATGGCAACATAATTCGAGTCCTGCCTCACAGCTTCTCTACCATCTTTTCTAGTTATGTAAATTAGTAAGAATCATGGTCTAGTATTGCAGAAGAATAGAGAAACTGCTAAAGTAGTAGAAAAATGAGCTGTGCACCCAAATAAGCTACGGGGGAGACTGTTGTACCTTGGTTCTAACCGGTTCTAGCAGTCTGACAATCCCAGTTTCACGATGTATCCTCGTCAGGTAACGCAGGATGAGCTTCCGCCCGGATGGCAGATCGGAGTACGGATTCCCACGGACGACAATGGAGATGTATGGGTTTTGAGAGCTTTATTTTCGAACATACTTCGGAAATTATGCTATTTATACTTTCACTTTCTCACTAGGGATATTTATTTCCAATTCGGCACAGTAGCCACTCGAATGCATTTATGTATCCGTCAGAGTAATGATGCAGTATCGTATCTAGGGAGCTAAGAATCCTGATGTGAGAGACGATGTGGTATCAAAAGCTCACCTCTTTCTTCTTCCAGCCCATTCTGGAAGAGCAGAAAGAGCAAGAGAAGCCCACGGCGAAACCAAAGCAGGCCGATCCGCGCGCCCATTTCGATCGTGAACCAATCGATGTGCGCGCGCCACGACCGCACCACAGGGTGAGTGCAATTCCAACGTAACCATGTTATAGCAACCCAGCGAGCACATAGGCTACCGTATTCTTTCCTACAGCAACCGATTCAACAACACCATCAAGGTATTTATCGCAACCCATGGTTCAGCAATCCATTCTAGAGTATCGCATACAACAGTAGTCCATCCTACCGTGACCAGTTCAGTGTCCACAAAAAATAACGTACCCCTCTGTTCAGGGCACCCTCATCGACGATCCGCGTCTTGCCGACTTCCGCCCGATCTCACGCGAGGTCGCTCCGTCCGCGATAGCGCGCGAGACCAAGTCCGTCGTTCCGACCGTCCCCGAGTTTCCCGAGTTTGGCATACGGTAGTCGCGGTGAGAATGCCATCGACAACTGAGCGAGGAGGTACAGTATCTGGCCTAGTATCGATCTGAGAGCTCGTAAAATCGGAAATGCGAAAAAATATCGTGTGTTGCAGGGCGCCGAATGAGTTCGCTCGCTCTCGATAGCGGCTCTACCGTATCCTCGTCGCCCTACCGTAGCCATATCATCCATTTCATTTACATTCGTGTTGCCTAGCGAACGTAGTTAATCATAAACTAACTTTATTACGAAATTGATTGCATATTGCACGATAAAACACGAAAAAACGTCAGGGGAGATGCGAGATATGGGGGAGGGGGTAACTGACCTATTTGAGGAATTCTGTGAGACAATAACAATGGTGAGCAATACTATTGGATGTGAGAAAATTTTTGTGTGGTTGAAAACCCGTAATGCGAACTTATTGGTGACTTAGAAAATAGATATGCACGAGGAAATTATTGCTATTTGAGGGAAATGCGGTAAACTGAAATTTAAAAAAATAATAAAACTGAGCACAGCACAATAGTTGCGGTTCCTGTAAATTAAACAACCGTATCGGTAAAAATTAGTGGGACTAGAATCGGTGCCCTAGAAGAAAAGTTAGTTGTCGATGATGCGTCAGATCTATGGAGGTGGTGTATAGAGGGTACGGTAGTTTAGGAAATCTCGACGTCGTTGAGCTTGTTCATGAAATACATAAAGGTGACGCCACCACCCATTCCCAGGAATTGCAGGAGAGTGACCAACAGAGATTCCCGCATGTTTGTTTTGATCAGCTCTTCGGTGGTGTCGCGAACCTCCGGAATCTGTAAAGCGAGTTTGGATGAGTTTCAAACGAGCTATGAAGTGCTGATTCTGTGATGCGGTTCGATCGTTATGGCATTTTTTCTGAGAAAACCAATATACACTTGATGAGCGAACTACTTTGAAGATTAACAACAAAACCAACAACAACAAATAGCAACAATAACAACAAAACATACCAGTGTGCCGAGGAATACGTAGAGGTACATTCCGGCCGAGACGGAGAAGACGTACGTGTCGTAGCTCTCGTCCACGTTGTCGAGCAGAACGCCTGACAATTTTTTTTACATATTTTCATGCAACACCCAACAAAAGCAGTTCATGGTATTATTGCTAGTCTAAGGCACAAATTTCTTCTTTTTGTTAATTGTTTTGCTCATACTTGAAGTAGGAGCAAAAGTATGATACTTATTGTGCGTTTTTTTCGTTGCAATTTTTGATGGAGAAAGAATCGTTATTATCCGCACCAATAGTGAATCCGAGATAACTCAGAAAGGCCGGCACGAGATTGATCAGCAGCGTCCGTTTAATTCCCAGGCCCGAGTTGGCGAGGATGGCCAGGGTGCCTGGAATTGGTGATCTTTGATCTTTTGGCTCGAGTTATTCACCCTTGCGTTTCACTCTGATGAAAGTTACTCGATGACGGATCAAATGAGATCTCGCATGTGTTTCAAGGTGCTTTCTTATTCAAGAGCATTTTCAAAGAATCGATGAGATGAAGGGAATGGTCTGTAATAACATAAATACTAATTACGAACACAAAATAACTGCTAATTTGTGTGATCTATAATTTTTGGACATTGGATTTTGATCTTTGATCATCTGCTTCCGTGAACCACACTTGCGTTCCACTCTGGTAGAAATAGTTTTATGGAGGATCAAATGAACCCGAAAGTATGCTTCACGAAGCTTTTCTATTCTTTAGAAATTTCTAAGATTTAATGGATCTTTTGGTTAGACTCAAATAACACAAAATATATACATCGCAAAGGAAAAAAACTGCTTTTTTTTCTTCCACTCACCAACTTCCTGGGGGAATTGCTGCGAGAAGGAAGAGATGCCGATGGAGACTCCACGCAGGAGAGAATCCGCGAAGGCTGCGCCTAAAATTTGCATATTTTAAATAAAATTTGTAGATTATAACGTACCGCAGAGTCTCCCCGTTGACGGGTGCGTCGCGGTGAGCCACGGAGGGTCACCCAAAGTCACCCCGACTTTGAGGCAGCTTTTCACCCCTTCAACGTGTATTATTTTCTTTTCTTTTTTGGGTATGACCACATCTCACTAGTGCCTATCGATCTGTGTGATCAGATCTTTGAATTTCCAACTTGATCTTTGATCTCAGGCAGTCTATCTATTGCTCCTCCCCTCTCCCCTTCCCTCATTTGCCTAGAGAGGCGGACCGCTTAATTTGATCTCGAGATGTGGGAAACCGAATGATGCAAATACAGGGAGGGAGAGGGGAGGAGCACAAGAGCGACAGCCTGAGATCAAAGATCAAGTTGGAAATTCAAAGATCTGATCACACAGATCGATAGGCACTAGTGAGATGTGGTCATACCCAAAAAAGAAAAGAAAATAATACACGTTGAAGGGGTGAAAAGCTGCCTCAAAGTCGGGGTGACTTTAGGTGACCCTCCGTGGCTCACCGCGACGCACCCGTCAACGGGGAGACTCTGCGGTACGTTATTTAAATTTACTCTATCCCGATCCTTCGATCTGCCTTTGAAAGTGGCACCGAACACTATCTATTTACTCATAAACCTTTTTGCGGTGTGTCTGTTTGTATTTGGATCGCTTGTATCGACGGGTCAGTTGAGGCGTGGTGAATTTGTAACCACAAACGATGAGAATTTGACAGCCGTCAAGTTTCGGCGGAATGTACTCAATGTGGCACAAATGTGAATTGAAGACATGTTGCGAAAGAATCGGAATCTGTCGAATGGGTTCGATTTGTAGATGCGGTTCAATAGAAATGTTGCAGATAAAATTTAGCGGTGTTTGCGTGTTGTGTTTTGAGTCAGGTTTATAAGATGGACGTAGTGAAAAGAAGAGTGATTCACGGAACACGGAACTGTTCACATCAACAAGACCAGATTGTGACCAGAAAGATGTATTGATTTCGAAAAATTGAGGAAACTAATCCCACTTGAATACGAATTCGATTGGATTCAACTCGAATAAGTTTCACAGGGTATTCTTATTCCGACAAATTTTATAAAAATCGATGCTGCATCAGGAACCGATAGTAACATAAAATCCAATAATTTCACTTCATTCGCCAGCCTAGAGTGTTTCTCTAAGCACATCGGAAATCATGTGAGAACCGTCGCTAAACTAAACGCAAACAATCTTCACGTGTCCCACTTCGAACAACAGCGAATCGAGAGTTCACAGTGTCTCTAAAGAGCGAGAAATTCAACTAAGTCGACGAGTAAACCCATTTATTTTGTCGTACCGGATCTGTCAGAAATCAAAGGAACAAGTTCTCAAATTTCTGTGTTTTGTCGAGAGACTAATCACTGGCCTAGCAATTATCCCTGCAGAAATACGTGTGCCTAGATTAACGGGCTGACTTTTTATCTGTGCTGTTCTGTGAATTCACGTAACATCTCATTCTGGTCATGCACTTTGGACTCTTCTCATACACCGGGTCTTCCCTTCGGCTTAGATTACAAGGGATAATATTTGGCAATTGCACACCGGTGGCCTAATTCCGTCACGATTGGGCACGAATCTACCGTATCCGGAAGAAGACTGCAGTTAGTGCATTTCCGTATGCGTACACCGATTGGTCCTATCTAGATCCATCGTTCAACTAGGATATGACAGCGACACTGGTAGTGCCGCGACAGAAATGTGAAAATCCCCAAAGATCGGATACTCTTGCACAGTGTTCTTTGAGATGGTTCTCAATCAGAACTCTGCTTGCTCCCTTTCTCTCTGAACTGTAGTGTTTGCTCATCAAAAGTGTGGCAAAGTAAGAGAAAATAGATATTATCCGGTCGAATTGGCGCGCGGTCGCTCGCAATTTCGGGCGCTAATCTCAGTGACAAACCTTATATTCTTGCGTCAGTGGCAGATTAATTGATGAGTTATCACTGATGGAAATA
The DNA here is from genome assembly GCA_900490705.1 of Pristionchus arcanus. Classification (NCBI taxonomy): domain Eukaryota; kingdom Metazoa; phylum Nematoda; class Chromadorea; order Rhabditida; family Neodiplogasteridae; genus Pristionchus; species Pristionchus arcanus. The sequence continues at coordinate 77,489 of LS486749.1, forward strand.
GATTAATGGTGATCTTACGGTGCAAAGGAACCCGGATCTTTGAGAAAGAGAATCACAAAGAGAACAAACAGTTCAAAAGTGCGAGATGTCGTTCTAAAATTGTGAAAGTGACCTGTTACTAGAAGTAGACCACAACAAGTGCTCGCGTTTCAGTGAGCCAAGAGATTTCTATCTGGGAGACGAGAGAGTATGGAAAAGTGAGGGAGCAGAAGTATCAAATCAACTAACCCATGCTCATTCCATCGAGGAAGTTGTTCATGGACGAACCGATGATGATGATGTATGCGATCGAGGCGATCTGCAAATGATTTTATTTTAAATGTTGCCTTTCAAACTTCAAAGATTGCATCCTGCGGTAGATCACGTACAGTGATTGTTCAATCAACGATAACTCCTATAGAAAGGGTAAAATCCTCTCCGCTGAACAATTTTTTATTTGTGTGATTGTTGATACGAGAACAAGTGCATGCACTCTGGGCATCAGATTCCACAGGGAAGCCAAATGCGAACTTCTCTCGGTCTATGATCAGCTCTAACTCGCACTTTCAGTACATTAATCTGACGGAATAAATAAATAACAGGAACTTCGTTTCTACGATCACTAATCATGCTAATTTCATGAACCGAAGCTACAACGGAACTAATAAATAATTTATGAATGAATAAAATATTGGATTAACCTCAAGATCCTTGGGGTCAACAACTCGCTTCTCGACCACTTGCACGGAGATGGACACCTCGTCGTCGTCCTTCTGAAGTTTAACGACGATAACGACTCCATTTTCCCATTACAATACATCACAGAACCCTCACCCTTCCTTCGATAGTTGATGCAAACTTTCGTTATTTTTAAAATCTACGCTTCAACAAGTCGTGAGCTTTCCGAGTAAGAGTGAGGCCGGCACCTTCTTTACATCCGGCACCGCCAGCGTCGTGCAGTGTCCGTTGTGATGGTGGTCGGGATGACGATCGATTGCCGTGCCGGGCATGGTGGAGTAAGCAGTGGAGACGTCGCCCTGAATGACCTCTTTCTCAGTAATTGTTTTTGATTCGTCCGTACACCGATAATTATGAGAGATGAAACCTTCAAAGATTGTCGAGCTCTATCAACTAGAAATGATATATCCCTACTTGATATGATTGCAGAGCGATAATACACTTCTAGTTCCTTACCAACGAGAGAAATAACAACAACACAACTCAATGAGTGAAACACAACCGATTTTTCGTTCAACTTTTCAGTGCATTCATTCGTTGGATTTATTGGAAAATGCAATGAAAGTTTATGTTTCCAAATTCTATCCTATTTACCGGCATTTCTGAGAAAATTCACTCACAATATGATCGAGATCGCTGTTCACTCGTCTGAGCGTCTCACGATTGATCTGGAAAAAGGCATTACATCTCAAATCAGCTCACATAATTTTTTAACCTTTCCTATCGTGCTTTTGAAATGCTCAGCAAATGAGATGTGCTGGTTAGCGACCTATCGATTGTCTGGGAGAGAGGAAGGAAGAAGGAAGGTGGGAGGAGGGCAGTTGATCTACCGCCGTCTCCCTGCCTCTTCCTTTCTCCGCCCCTCGAACGTTCGTCAAAGGTCAGATACTAGTGGAATGGAAAATAATCTCACGATATTGGCCTCTCGTCTGTCATAATGTGACAATAGAAAGGCGCTTATCACATTCTAAAAACGGGTCATCCAACAAACAGGAACATACAGAAATATTGTTTGCTATTTTTTCCTCGGCACGATCTTCGAGTTCGGATCATTTCGATTCTATACAACTCGTGAAACTCACTTTTCTCGATCCTCGCGGAGTGACCGGCGCCGAGCGAAGATCATTCTCGTATTCGATATCGTTCACCTAAAAATTAAAGAGGGTGTCCCACGAATATCTGGCTAACTGAGTTCTCGATGTGAGGTGGTGAGTCGCTGTTACCCGACAACACTTTCGAAATTCCCAAGTCACCATTTTTCGTTTAAACTGAGTTATGATCAATTGGCTGAGTGCCAAGTGACCCTGAAAAGCAGGCAACGAGGGAGAGAGCGTGCGGAATGAGGAGAGTTCCCCTCTCATTCCTCACTTTGCATAGTCGCCCGCGCAGTTCGTGGGACGCCTTCTTTAATAACTGTTATTGCATTTCGATATACGGCTTCTTATGCCAAATGCGAATTCAGAGTAAAAGATGATCAGAAATCATTAAAGTTCCAATGTTACTGCGAAAAATTCTAAATTGAATATAACGTACCTTGACCACAGCCACACGCTTGCGAGTAGAGAACTGCAAATATTGTGTTTGAACAATGTTTCGATCTCGCGATTTCGCCTACCCTTTTCATTTCTCAGTTGGTATCACATCTTTTGTTGACTACATTTTGCTGCATTTCAAAGGTATTTGTTGTTTCACCCCTGCTCCTCTGCATTCGCCCCCTATTTATCAATACAGTTCACAGCCTCACTCGGGGGGTTTATTCAAATCAGTTCCTCCTCAATCTGACACCCTCGCTAACCCTTCACTAATCCCTCATGTTACTGAACAGTTATCGAACGAAATCGAGATGATTTGGAGATCGATATGCACGAAATTTACAGAAAAGCAGAGAGCTTATCTTGAACTAGAAAATTATCACATCATATTAGGCATTTTCTCACAGAGAGGCGAAACATTGTGTGAAATGAAGAAACCATTCCCCATATTTCGATCTCCTGAGGCATCCAGTTACTCTTTGTGATATCTACACCGGCTCTGGTTAATCCGCCCGTAACCCTATTACTCGGGCAGGAAACGTCACGAGACAGATCGCTTTACGATCTTTGCCACTAATCTTTCAAAAACAGGAGTGGCTTTCGAAAACAACAATAACAAACTTTTTGTAAACAAAAACAACTCACCGTTCGCGCGATAATGTTGTTGAGGACGGTGATCTCGATTTCGTTCTGGAAATTAAAATTTGATTATCGGAAATTTCTTATTGAACAAGACCAGTATAGTGCTCAGTATCTACAAGAATTCTTCACTATCAACACCCGGTCCCGTCATTCCGCTCAGTAACTTGCCCTCTTCTCATTATCCTCGGACGAATCGACACTTCGCTGCCTCACAATCTGTCCTTCCTCATCAGTCACGATCGTTTCAACCTTCAAAATTCGCTTTTCTCAGGGGTCAGAGGGTGAAAATTGCAGCATGCAAGTCACTACACTGAACAAAACAAAACACATGCTCAGGAGGCAACGTAAACGTGCATTTCGAAATAACAAAAAAAGGCTAAAAAGCGAACAAAAAAGTGCAGAAGTGACAGTACCGAGCCGGTGGTTACCGTTTCCTGCCGTCGCGGGGGCTCCATCGCTTTCTTCAGAGAGGACGCGTGCACCTTGCGCTGGACGCGCCGCTGAACTTTGATCTTTGATCTTTGATCTCTGGTTTTTGATCCCTACCCTTCGAAACTCGAAGATGTACTGCAGGAGACGATCAATGGAGAAGAACAGGTAAAGGGCGCCGACGATAATCCATGACTTCTGACTGTAGTCTAGTCCGCCTGAGATCCGAGTCAGACCGAATGCCTAGAATTGATTTTTGATCTTTGGTCTTTGATCTTTAGCCCTACCTGAGGAATCATAATGAAGAAGCACGAGCCGGACAGGGTGCCGATACCGAGTGCGATCAAGAAGGACATCAGTCGCTCGTAGAGCCATCTGAGATTGATCTTTGATCTTTGATCTCTGATCTCCGAACTCACTTTGCCAGACAGGGCAGAATCATGATGCCAAGTGGCGCTGAGAAGGAGCAGAGTGTGATGAAGCCGAGTCCGACCACCCACGCTGAAATTATGTGGTCTTTGATCTTTGATATCTACACTTCATCGGAATTCAATGAATATTTGTAGCAACCTAAAAGTTTTCCTGATTTACCCTAGCATTTCGCGATGCACTTACAAAAAAATTATTTGGTAATTGTTTTGTATTGATAAGGAGACGATCAACATTTGAGCAATTAATTTTATCCTTTGTACACGAGTTGAAACACATTTCATTCGTTGTCCGGGTCTAGTTTGGCTCCCAACGAACCTCATCCCTTACTATTCCTCCCCCACACGCGTCGATACTAAATCGTCGTGGTTTCGGTTGTTATCGTAAGCGTCGACGTCCGTGCGTCGATTCTTCATAGAATCACTGATTCTCTCCTATTTCCATGATATTTCGTTCTTTCTGACTGGAGAATTCCGATAGTCACACGAATGCGTCTTCTTTTCCTATTGTGAAGCATCGCCATTTGATCAAACTCCTTCCCCATCTCTGCAAGATAAACCGCTGCGAAAGATTTCACCTCTTACGTCAGACCCAAATTTAATTTTCCGAACTTGTGTTAGTCCCACGGTTCGCTGGGAACCAAACCTTCTTTGGCTAACTGCTGATGTTTCCCGAACGTGCGGCGTTTCAACACAATTTACGTGCGATTTCGACCGTGAGAATGGTTCTTTAGAAGTAGAAGATCAAGAGAACATGACAATTATCGGATATTTGCTCCCTACCAAACCCGGTCAAAGATCTCGCGCGAGCAACATTAAATCTCTCTAATTCGAACAACATCTTTTGAACGGGCCTAAGATCCAAACAGAATCTAGGTATTCCTATTTGCCACAAAGGTGTGACTTGGAAATTGTTCTACTTGGACCTGGTAGAACAAAAGAAAGACAAACGGGAAGACTACGCTGGTGCACAGTGCATTTCTCACTTTGCCATCCATTCGGCTGCTCGATCGCGTCAATCTCCGTCGTGTAGTTGGACGGACCTGCAATTGGAAATGTTCACTTCTGCTCCGGTCTCTTCGTTTGGCACTATGCCGGATGAGAATAATGTCCTGCCGAATGAGAACCCACTGTTCTCATCCAAAAAAGATCATCCGGCAGGTCAGACGTAGTTTGTGGTGATCTTCTAGGGGTTCTTCGAGGGGGACAAAGAGAGAATTGTGTGATATGAAAAAGTGACGAGCGAGAAGTGTTGGCCCAGTGGTGGAAAGGTGTGATCGGGAAAATAGGGAGTGATGTTCCTGATGATTCGCCGCGAAACCACAAGATGGTTCAAAACGGAGCTGCTTCCATTTTCAGATCACCTAGCAGAAGTACACTTGATGCTGAATGATGGCGAAATCGGTTCCGGATTGCTCAAATTACACTGAACGGCAGCTATTCTGCACAAGCTGTGGTGGTGACGCACGTGAGACTTTCGAGAAGGGGGGGGGGATATTTTCGAAAATAATAATAAAGTTAAAAAATTAAAAAAATAACAAACCGGCCGCAACGAATGCCGCCCGGATCGCTGCTTGCATTGTATCATTGACGATCTGATCGTATGTCTGAATTTATTAATTAGTAAGTTAATTAGCTAATTTGTCGATTAGTAATCAGTCAATCAGTAATCAGTATGATAAGTGATTAGTGAGTAGACAATTGAGCAGTAGGGAGGGAATCACTATCGAAAACAAGACCACCGAGTAGATACCGTACCCCTGAAACATATCTCAGTAAGAAAAAGCTTACCGTTTCACTCATGACTCTGATGCTTCCGCTGCTCACTGATACTTTCAAAGAGTGGGAATGGAATGAGAGGGGGGGGGAGTCACAGGGGGAGTTAGCAGAAGAGAGTCGAGGCTACGCCTATATTCCGAATGCCGGCCGCTCTCTCCCAATCGCACGCTCTCTCGTCTCCTCTCTGACTGTCTGGCCGCCCTCTCACAATGCCGTGCTCTCTCGTTGCTGAACCCGAATCTTTGAACGATTTCAAACAGTGATTTCGGAGTAGGGGATGTGTTTGTTTTTAGAAGTCGGCGGTGCGTGTAATGTTTGCGTAGTGTACTGTTATTGGAACACAGCTGAGGGCGAAATTAGAAAGGTGAAGGAAAATCCGGAATCCGGATCCGGAAAATGTCAGAGCCGCTGTCGGTAAGTTGTTGGGTCGGTCAGACGAATGAAAGATCACGAATCGTTAGGAATTTGCAGCGCAACATCGTCGTGGAGAATTGACTGAAAGACAACGGATGGCGAATATTCAGAAATGTTTCATCCGCTCTTCAAATATCTGGTATTGCTCTAGGGCAGTTGGTTGATCGATCTCTGTCGAACAAGGCACAGCATGTCAGGTGGGGGAAAAATCTCATTTGAGATTTTCGAGCCTTTTCCACCCTCTCACTATGGCAATATTCGAGACACCGTGTCGGTCGGTGGAGAATGGCATGAATTATCGACATTTTTATTTCACATCTTTCATTCGGATGGTGAAACATATTTTCAGCCCTGTTTACTTTAACTTTCAAATGACACAGACCAAAGAATCATTTGAATACAGGGTGCAACATATCTGAATTCAGTTGAATTTCGCCAAAAAAACGTTTTTCCACAGAAATCAAATCATTTGAGAGTAGAAAATCGAGTTCAAATTTGTAAAGGGCATCTACATTAGTTTAGCATGTTCAAACTTCTCGAAAACGATGTTCTGTTCTGTTCTGATCTGATCGATGTTCTGATCGATGTTCTGTTCTGATCTGTTGACATGGTGTTTTGGCGGGACCTTTCCTAAACCATTTCCCCACAATCTGAGTGCTCCCGATTTATGAATTTCGATCCCAGTCAATAGCTACACGCATGAAAAGCCAGCAAACCTTCCCAAAACCCTCATTTCACCCCGCTCTTCTCTCTCGCGCGGCGCAGAATGACTCGGCCGAACTCCGCCACGCAAATGAGATTTTTTTTTGACACGCTGTGCAAGGACGAAATTGGGCTCAATTACTACGATTTCGTTAGCAATCGTTCCTGGGGCGCTACTGTATCGCCAGACAGAGATCGTTGAATCTGTGTGGCAGAGGCACATAGTGTGAACAAAAGGTGAACATTTAGTCTAGCCCTTGTGGAATTATGAATCAGACAATGAATTTCATAGTTCAACGAGAGAGCTGAAGAATCCGTCACTTCATTAATCGTATTATCTCACCGGTCAGAGTGATGAGAGAGTAGACGAAATGAAGAGATGAATTCTTCATCCCGAACTCAACAAGGTGTAGGTGTAATCCGCGATTGATCACGGACGTTATTCAACTGAACGGGCGAGATCTTTCAGAATTCGCAATATCTGATTCACTTTTTTAAATGGTTATTGAAAACACCAAACTAGTTAGTTACAGATAATCGTGATCTTTCGGAGACAATCGATGCGTCACAGCCGAATAATTCTCTGCATTTTTCAAATGACTTTCCTGCAAGTCGAGATAGCCCAATCGATGTTCAGATAGATCAATCATCTATTTTCAGGAATGAACAGCTCCTTGTTATTTATTTTTTTAAATGTCGTTGTGTGGAAATTCAGATGTTTTCCCACGGAAGCTGCTACCGCATGACGGAACCCGATTTCCACCGTGATCCGAACTTCGTCTTTCAAAAACACGGAATAATTCATCCGAGCATTCACTAGAGATCATTTCAAGGTTGTGTTTACTCTCCATCGTCTGCCGTCGTTGTCTTTCGTGACTTGCGCCCACTCGGATAAGATCATCTTTAGAGATTTATCGTATGACTCTCTCCGTTTCCCTTGATCTCTCTCCCACTCTAACTCGTGAGGGAGCATGTTCAATAGGAGAATGTTGATCTTCAGAGAACAGCGAGTTCACCCGGTTCTCGCCTCCTGTCTACTTGAGATCTATCTGTTCCATTCTCTCATTTCTTTGACTGACGAGAGATAGGGTAAAATGAAGAGACGAGAACTAGAAAATCACTGTAAAGATATCAGAAGTTAGTTGAAAGTTGACGTGATTTCACCGCCCTCGACAATGGGTTCAACCTCTTGGGAGTGACGAATCGGCGATGATTAGATAGACAAGATGAGTAAACGTGAAGACTCTGATTCTTCATTCCTCGTACTCGCTCCCAGTACGAGTAACGAGAAAGCACGCGAAATGAAGAGACAAATTCTTCATTCTGACAGCCCAGTTGATGAGTAAGGGCTAGTCTCCAATGGGCCTTGCTTCCTCTGCTTGATTGTTCACGAGATTGTCTGTAAAGTATCTTCCGATCGTTCTTTAGGATAGTGAATCATCAGACAGCATTGGGCAACTTATTGTTACTGAAAGTTTCAAAGAAACATCACAGTTGACCCCCAAGGAAGCACAATGATCCTGCTAGGAAACTTTTATCAGAAATAGTGATGAGTTTTGAAACACCGTCTAGTGCTTTTACAACTTCTTTCTGGTTCTCCGAATCCCAAATTTGCATCTTCCAGCGCGGGCAAACTCCATAGCCCTCCGCATCTCTCCTCTCGCTCTTTCTAACCCGTCGCGGCTAGCGTACGCGCTCCCTTCACCTACCTTGAATTCTTCCTGCTTCAGTTGGGCCCAACTCCTCGCCCCCCTCCGGTTAGACTGGCCGGTCCTCGGGCTGAGTGAACTTCCCGGGGAAGCTGAAAGAGTCTGGGTGTGCCATCCTGCATGACAGTTTTGGCACTTTCCATTGATTTGTACTGTAAAACGTGCGAAAAACTATGAAATTACAGTGCATTTCGGTCATTTCGAGCGCATTGCTTAGGTTCCCAAGGGACTGGGGTAAGATATAAACATTCTGCCAACGCAGATCTGTCCGTAGACTCACTGTGACCAATTCTGTAAGAGGGAATTTTCAATTTCGAACTTTCCATTGATTTGTACTGTAAAACGTGCGAAAAACTATGAAATTACAGTGCATTTCGGTCATTTCGAGCGCATTGCTTAGGTTCCCAAGGGACTGGGGTAAGATATAAACATTCTGCCAACGCAGATCTGTCCGTAGACTCACTGTGACCAATTCTGTAAGAGGGAATTTTCAATTTCGAACTTTCCATTGATTTGTACTGTAAAACGTGCGAAAAACTATGAAATTACAGTGCATTTCGGTCATTTCGAGCGCATTGCTTAGGTTCCCAAGGGACTGGGGTAAGATATAAACATTCTGCCAACGCAGATCTGTCCGTAGACTCACTGTGACCAATTCTGTAAGAGGGAATTTTCAATTTCGAACTTTCCATTGATTTGTACTGTAAAACGTGCGAAAAACTATGAAATTACAGTGCATTTCGGTCATTTCGAGCGCATTGCTTAGGTTCCCAAGGGACTGGGGTAAGATATAAACATTCTGCCAACGCAGATCTGTCCGTAGACTCACTGTGACCAATTCTGTAAGAGGGAATTTTCAATTTCGAACTTTCCATTGATTTGTACTGTAAAACGTGCGAAAAACTATGAAATTACAGTGCATTTCGGTCATTTCGAGCGCATTGCTTAGGTTCCCAAGGGACTGGGGTAAGATATAAACATTCTGCCAACGCAGATCTGTCCGTAGACTCACTGTGACCAATTCTGTAAGAGGGAATTTTCAATTTCGAACTTTCCATTGATTTGTACTGTAAAACGTGCGAAAAACTATGAAATTACAGTGCATTTCGGTCATTTCGAGCGCATTGCTTAGGTTCCCAAGGGACTGGGGTAAGATATAAACATTCTGCCAACGCAGATCTGTCCGTAGACTCACTGTGACCAATTCTGTAAGAGGGAATTTTCAATTTCGAACTTTCCATTGATTTGTACTGTAAAACGTGCGAAAAACTATGAAATTACAGTGCATTTCGGTCATTTCGAGCGCATTGCTTAGGTTCCCAAGGGACTGGGGTAAGATATAAACATTCTGCCAACGCAGATCTGTCCGTAGACTCACTGTGACCAATTCTGTAAGAGGGATTTTTCAATTTCGAACTTTCCATTGATTTGTACTGTAAAACGTGCGAAAAACTATGAAATTACAGTGCATTTCGGTCATTTCGAGCGCATTGCTTAGGTTCCCAAGGGACTGGGGTAAGATATAAACATTCTGCCAACGCAGATCTGTCCGTAGACTCACTGTGACCAATTCTGTAAGAGGGATTTTTCAATTTCGACTTTTCCACTGATTTGTACTGTAAAACGTGAGCTCATTCTCAAAAATCTCTCACTTTTCCACACTCTCTCGCACCGGTTCGCAGAGTGCGAATCGCGTGGAATGATCCGCCGCGATAATTGGATTATCTCCCCTCTCTGACACGCTGTGCATCACAGTTGACCCCCAAGGAAGCACAATGATCCTGCTAGGAAACTTTTATCAGAAATAGTGATGAGTTTTGAAACACCGTCTAGTGCTTTTACAACTTCTTTCTGGTTCTCCGAATCCCAAATTTGCATCTTCCAGCGCGGGCAAACTCCATAGCCCTCCGCATCTCTCCTCTCGCTCTTTCTAACCCGTCGCGGCTAGCGTACGCGCTCCCTTCACCTACCTTGAATTCTTCCTGCTTCAGTTGGGCCCAACTCCTCGCCCCCCTCCGGTTAGACTGGCCGGTCCTCGGGCTGAGTGAACTTCCCGGGGAAGCTGAAAGAGTCTGGGTGTGCCATCCTGCATGACAGTTTTGGCCCCATTCTCGAACCTTCCAATCCGCGTTGTTCCTCTTGCGCACCCGACCCCGACCCAGTCAACCAACTTTTGGTTCCTTTGGATCCAAACTTTTGGAGGAGCCCTGCTGCGGCAGCAGTGGGGCGAGCTAATCTGAACAGATTTTGATCTTCTTCAATTTTTTACAAATTCTTCTTTGATTGATCTCTGACAAGTTTCTCCCCACATTCCACACCGACCTTCAACCTCTGCCATAGTACAGCTGTTCCCTCTCCCCTCAGGGGCATGATGGGCCTCTTCCTTGTTGTAACATCCCCCCCCCTGACATCCACCCTCGCATTCCTGAGATGCCTCCAAGGGATCAGGGAAGTAATAGAGAGATCAAATGCCAGCCTTCCAGCCAAACTGCCGCCGCATTTCCCTTGAGATTAGGGGCTCAACTTTAGCGCAGACGAAAAAAGGAACAATGTGAACCTGATGATCTTCCACAATAGTTCCTCTGACTAACTGTCGGTCTGCAATTGGCCCTTTTGATGATACATGAATGCAGATTCCCCACCCTCACTGATTACTCCCCACTTCTGCATTAGCATGTGCATGCACAGTCAGAGTCCATCGGATTACGTCTTTCGAAGGATAGTAGTGACGTCCCCCATTTTTATTGTCGACTATAAAAGTCACGTGGCGATAGTGCAACACTATTTAGTAATGCGATTCCGGGGAAGCACCTTTGTACTGGAAATGTGCTATTCAGAGACTTCCAGCTTACCAAGTTCAAAGATGGAAAAAATGGATAACATGTGATACAATGTGTAGCGGCCATAACCTGAGAGATGCAAGTTTATAATCAACGCACCGGGTAAAAAGATACAACGTTGTTACATGTATAAGTATGAAAGTTTCCAAGAGTAGTAAATAAAGTGTGAGACACCTTACTATTTACAAATACCATAATATAATCACAAGTGGCACAGGACAAAATTTACAGAGTTGGGAAACCTAGCATACGTACAATGCGAACGGTTTATAAATGGATAACCGAAACGGGTCAGATACCCGTCATGAAACCCTTCAATAAATATCAGCTACCGTAGTCTAGACCTTGACTCCTTCCAGAATCTTCTCCACCGATGCAATTGAAGTGGGCGGCTTATTCTCGTCGAGATTGAGTGACGCAATATCGCCGAGCACCGACAGCACCTCGCCACCACTCTGAAATAAGGGTACGGTAATAGATCGCAAATTTACTATGGTTGACTAAACGATTGCGACATTCCGACGTCGCAATAGGCAGAGGTCAATAACGGTGCATAATCAACACAAATCACCAAAACAAACTAAAAATATAAAAATGTTACCAACCGAAACGCGCTCCGGAATCTCGAACATGGTCGCGTTAAGCTTGCTTCCTCGGGGTCTGAAAAAGGAAAGATGAAAGAATCATAGACTACTGTAGAAAGTCAGTCCGCAATCAAGTGATCAAGTACGGTATCCCTCACTTCTGGAAGTTCTTGTCTGCCCTCCAAATCGTCTTCGAGAAAGGAAGATCGTTCGTGCACGCCTTCAGAATGACAGTTCTGCAAATTCATCAGATGGAACTTTCAATCTCGTTATATCTAACCTAAATATTCAAATGCACGACTGTAGCAGTCGTCTTAATCTCGAAAAACATTAGTTTGTCTCAACCTTACTAAAGAATTGATCGAGCGACTCGTCAGGAAGAAAAAATCAAACAGTCTCAAGCTGCTCGTTTTCATAAACCTATTCATCAAACATAAGTGAAACCGCAAATCGCCTACATATATGTATATACCATTTCGGATACTTTTAAAGCGAAAAAAGTTTACGTGGAGATGAAGTAAGGGAAGGTGTTGAGAATGATCGATATCGCTGAGGGCAGATTCGATTTGCCGAACCTGGATGCATTAAATTGATATTATATCGATGAGAAATATGCATACCTCCTGAATTTACGGCTCCTCGTGACTTTGGTCACTAGCTCTTGTTCAGTGAGTCTGTAATGATAAAAATAGTACATTAATTTGTAACGGAAGATGATATTGCTCTCCGTTAGGCTTGATATGCGGACTACTAGATGTTGCTCTGCATAACTTTATCGGAGCTTCCTCCAGAGGGGGAAGGGACTAGAGTGAGACAGTTGTCGATCCTAGGGATCTCGTGGGGTCGACGAGGGATAGAAACGATGTAAACACCCTAGGATCGCCTCTCTCTTCTGACACTACGTGACAAATTAATAAAAGAATTGATAAATTACTTGAAAACTCACTGTTTTCTGCACAACTCGGAGAAGCAGTAGCTAATGAGGTCGAAATTGTTGGCCATTTCTTGAGGATCGATGCTGGATTAAAAAAATAATTAGAAAGTCGGTCCTATTTAACGGCTTAAATTGACGGAAGACGCTAGACGAACATCGCTACTTTCGAAAAACAATCCCGCCAAATTTTAATGGCAGCCGTTAGTGCGTGAAACGTATCTGGGGTAGCTAAATAGTCGTTGTTCAAGGGCAAGTACAAGAAGCCATCGCAAGCGGACAACTGTGAGACAAACACTTTCAGTCAACCCGAAAATCGAGGCCAATATTGTGCAGAAGTGGTGTATTATAAACATGAAGAGATCAGTAAACTCACGATAAGGGCTGTTGGAAGGAGCGATCGGTGCTGTTGGTGGACTGATCGAACACAAGTGAGTGGTCTCGAGAACGACCTGAAACATGAATATGCCAACCCAACCAGCAAACGAACAAAAAATAGCATGACAGATCGGATCAAAGCAAATTTCCGTAAGAGTATGACATTAAGGAAAGATCAGTCCAATTAGTTTGATGAGAAAGAAGCATGATCCGAGCTTCTAACAAAGCAACAGACAACTAACGGCCGGCGAGTGGATTGTAGCGGATAGAGGTGTCGTTGAAAGAGGTCGCTCCGAAGGAAGCATTCAGCGAGGCTGCAAATGCATTGGATTGCAACAAAAACAAGCAATTGACGGTGAAATTTAGTGATGATAACTGCAGGCTACATGACAGGCGAAAACATATTCCAAATGAGCAGCACGTGCCGTATTGTCAGCAGTATTACCATAATTAGTATTAGTATTAGTAGCATGACTGACCGTTATGCATGGCGACGCGGCTCGAGGTGGGCGTTGAGGGAGGAGGAGGATTGACGTACACTTGTTGAGGGATGGGAGACGGGCACGGGGGAGCGGAATAGACTGAAAGCACGAGCATTGGGAATTCGAGTAGTGTCTTCGTGAGCGGTTAGACAATCCTTGAAACTTTAAAGCATCACAAAGTAAAATGTACTCGCATTGATTGACTGGGATCAGCGGCTGTCGGATGGGAATGAGATTGAAGTTGTGAGTGGGGAAGGGATACATGTGGTAGTACTGCATCGGCAGCGGTGGTTGCTGTGGCAGCTGCTGCATGTAGGGGAAATACGGCTGCTGCTGTTGCTGAAGCGATGGCACAGCGTACGGCTGGTAGTTGGTGGGCATCGGGGCGCGGTTAATATCTGCAAAACATGGATATGCAAAATAGAAACCCCAAACCGTTGCTCGAATTCAACTTGAAAGCAACTTACGAGGTGCGTTTGACGCAGGATTGTACGTTACGGGGTAGGAATTGTTCTCCATGCAGCCTCCGTTCGAGTAGATATCACAGGATAAAACGTGGTAAAACAAGGGCTTCCTAGGAAGCTAATTTAATTACAGTAAGTCAATAAATTACGGTATTGGAATTCATTTCAGGAGCCGAAAAATTTTGAAAAAAATCAGGGATATTCTTGTGTATCGATTTTTTGGTAATGCACTTTGTTCAAATTGCGCTTTCTAATTGTTCGAAAATGCGGCTGTTTTTCGCGTATTGATATTTATTAATTTAATTTTCTATGTTCAGTGGATGCTTTGAGTCTCCGTCTTGACATCATCATGATCGAGTACTCATACGGCGTCGTTGTTGAGGACTCTAATCCCAACTACAACATCTGGACCCTGTTCAAGTGCGTCTTATTTATTTTTAGTGTTATTTTGTAATTGCTATATTTTATTTTTAAAACTTTTTTTTGCAGAGGCATCGAAGCTGGCCTGACGGCGCTCGATGGCACAAAGTGTCCGGACCCACTGCGAGTGGGCGCGATCGTGCAGGCGTGCACTGATACGAAGAACGGAGAAACGCGTATTCGGTCAGGTTGGCCGTACCCCGAGTCCATCTGGAGCGACAAAGGACGAGTCGTGGTGAGTAATAAATTTGCTTCATTGTTGCATTTGCTAATTTTATTCGCAAATCGGCTATTCGTATAGACAAAGTTGTTTTGATGCCCGCGTCCCTACAAAAAAATAATGACATACTTAACAGATCCGCACTATCGTCAGCTACAACGCAGACGTTACGATCGATCGCGGAAAGTGGATTGGTACGTTCATCGTAATCTACTTTTTTTTCGAGCAATGAACTCAAACGCCATTATTTTTTAATGCTTCAAATTTTGTTATTGCTTAGAATTAATTAAATATATTTCAGATGAAGCCACTAATATTTTCTACGTTATTCTCGTCTCGCGTGACATTGGAATCGTCCTGGCTCCGACCCAGTGGTGAGTTATTCATTTTTCTCATATTCATATTGTTAGAGACAACTCCCATTGGATGTGGGTAAAATACTACGGGGAGTTAGTGAAGCAGACATTCACCTAATTTACTTTGTTTACGCGCTCTTCATGAGCCGAATTGATACAGCCCAATGTGTTGCGGTTTCAATTTTGTGGGGAATTTAATTGTACTTTCTTACAGGTACAACCGTGAATTCTTCGATGCGGGCGAGTGCCATATGTTCGTCTACGCGGAGTTGTAAGCATCTTTTTTTGATTCCCTATTATTCCTAACATGATTGGATAGTACCAAATTTCCTAAAATATCAGGATTCGCTGAAACATCAAGTTCATTGTTTATCATTTGGACTTTAATCACATTTGATACGAATTAGGTATCATGGATTTCCCCTTCAGCCGCCCTCGCGCGCTCGTGAGTGCAGCCCTCCCCGAAGAGCACTCCGAGTTCTTCTGGTCGATCATAGAGGATCGCCTCAATCTTCCCGTCCTCTTCCCTTCCAAAGACCTGGTACGGTAGCATTGCTTTGATCGAGAAGTAACTGATTTTTTTCAGGAGCCGGACAGGTTCCTCGAGCCTGATGAGATCCGCAAGGTCCCCGTGATAACAGTGCAGAGGTAATTTTGAAAACAAAATCGATAATGACGAAATGCATGACGAAATTCAGACAGGGCACCGGAATGCTCGTATGGTCGTACGGATTGGGCAATAAGATGTCGATAATACTCAATCATGAGGGCCTGGATGTCGGCATGTGGCTGGAGGCTACGGTGATGTGAGTGGCTTAATCGATTGATTATTTATTTTTTCATAAGCGGAGGTTACGGTATCTGTAATAATACATGAATAAGTTGTGTGACAAAATCCTTCGTAAGCGGGGTATGTTAATGAAAGAGACCCCGGAAACCGACTAATTCCATGAAAGCCGGATGTGTTTGCGAATCTTAGGTAACATGCCTTGTTATCGGAAACCTCGAAAGCGGTTTTTTTCTAAATCCAGATTGTTTTCGCGTATTTTTTCATGTATGGCTGTAATTGCAGACGATCGTCTCCGAGCGACCTCCGGCTGCACGGTTGCACCTTTACCGTAGTCAAGTACGAGCTGGCGGCACTGTACACCCAGCCGGAAGTTAGAGTCGTCAACGATACGATCCTGGTGAGTTTTTTACCTTGAGAAAATCGCTATTATTGGAATACCAGCCGATTTCGTCCCCGCCTTCGGCGGGGTCTGATCTGCTGGCAGGGGTCACAGCTGCGCAGTTCGCTACCCATTTCACAATTTCGAAAGCGCGCGCAACATGTTTCGACGTGTTTACAGTTTCGAGACCTGTTTACATGACTTTCGCAATAGTGGACAAACACACGAACACACACAGGGAGACATCTCTCCTTTATTAAGGAGTATGATATGATTATTGCACCCCAGGAATAAGTGGTAGTATCGAAACAACGATCTCGTGTGTTTTTGTAAATAGTGTATGTGATTGAGAATTCACGACCTGTTGATTAATTTAGAGAGTGAGTTCAGAATGAGTAATGAGAGTGAAACACCAATTCCACGGTACCA
Organism: Pristionchus arcanus; assembly: GCA_900490705.1. Taxonomy (NCBI): domain Eukaryota; kingdom Metazoa; phylum Nematoda; class Chromadorea; order Rhabditida; family Neodiplogasteridae; genus Pristionchus; species Pristionchus arcanus. The sequence continues at coordinate 94,114 of LS486749.1, forward strand.
AAATATCAATCGACAACCCGCTCTCAGATGGTGCTGACTCTCAGCCGCACTGAGATCGAACCGGGCAATCCGGCAGCCGGAGTGAAGCTGTACCACGACTTCTGGGGTGAGGTTTTGGGAAAAATAGAAGATAACATTATCGATTTCGTGGGGGCGTGTTTACTTTTTGGAAATTGTTCTTTTTTTTAACCATGAGCGAGGTAACAATAATTGTCTTATGGTGCTAACAGCGTGCTAGTAGAAAACCAGAAACTTCAAATGCGCTGATTGGTGGAAAAGGGGAGCTTTTTTGAGCTCACGCTGAGGAAATTGATGATCGCAGGCCTCCAAGTCGGCTTCGACGGAGCTCCTGAATGGGTCCGAGGAGAGAACGGCGACTTCAGAGGAGTTGTCGAGGTACGGTAGCTTGATGCGCAAACGATTGGTCCCTGAACCTTTCTGATACAAGTTCCATTGCCCTTTGATGTAGGCTTGTAGTTCAATTGGCAACGAATACTGACGCCCTAGCAGGTCCTAAATGATGACAAAGGTCAAAGATCAAAGATCAACTTTAGGTCGGTCTGAGCACGGAGGAGGAATTCGAGGGACGATGCGTTTCAATAAAGGCCATCGGACCGGCGCCTGCGCCGAGAGCCGGAAAGGGTGAGCGATTTGTTTGTTTGTTTACATCGTGGATGCAGACCCGATTAGATGGTAGGGCTCAGCAAGACTTAGCATTGATTGTGAAACATGAATTGATTTGGTAAAATTTGATCATTAGCCTTTTTATCTTTGTAAAAATTCGAATGTGCCTATCCAACCAAGGTGATTTGAGTGTCACCTTGTGTACTAGATGAATGAGATCGAGCATCTCGTCGATTTCTGGTGCTTGTCAGATTCATTACCAACATCCCCCACTCTGCAGATCCCATTGTGTCCACTGACGTCGACGCGTCTGGCGCCCTCGCAGACATGGTCGACCTCAAGAATGCGCTTCTCGAAGAGAACGAAGAGTATATGATAGCCGCATCGGAGGGGGCGGAGTCAGCGGAGCAACTGACCAATGAGAGGTTAGCGAGTACGGTAGCCTAATCATCGTATTGATTTTTCCAGTCTCAATGACACGAACAACAACGACGATGAGTGGTACCAGATGCAGGGAGATCAGACTACGGTAAGAAAATAAATCGATATGGTAGGTCTACCGTATCCCTTGCAGAACGATCGATCGATGCAGAGTCCCGACGGGATGAGAGGAGGTGAGTACGGTACCTTGGTAAAGGTTATCTTGGAGCACGGTAGTATGGAAGTAGTGAGTACGGTATCTGGGACAAGGAAAAAAGGAAAAGTTATCATGGAAAATGGCTTCTATGTTGTAGAGTAGGGAGTGAGTGATTTGAGACGAATTGTCATGTAACATTTGCCGCGTGCGCAACTGAAGATTAATGAATGATGATTCCAGAATCGGCCGAGGCGAATTGGGGAAGAGGAATGCAGGATCCATGGGAGATGAAAAGTGACACGTATGATTTCATTGTCAGGCTTTTGGGAAAGTTGGGAACATGAGAGGTTTGAGTTTCAACAGTGAGGTAATGGGACAAGTATACTGAATTTGTAATGTGATTGTATTATGCTCGATACGATAGTTTAATGTTAAAATTATGATGCATGCATTAAATTAGAGACTATGAGGGTTGTTGTTGTGTTAGACACATTGCATAGGACTGTTTTGGTTATCTGATTGGTCATAATCACAGATAGAAGTTACTCAATTTCAGCAACACTCCCGAAAAGAAGGGTTCGAAGAGGAGGCAAGAGGTTGCTCTGAATTGGAGAGACGTCGGAAAGGAAGAAAATAAAGAGAAAAAGGAGAAAGAAAAGACGGAGAGGGCAGTAGCTGAGAGAATCGCCGCAGGTGTGTACAGTAGTAACAGCCAATAACAATAATAATTTATCATGCAATTTAACTTAAATAAACACATTAGGGAAATACGGCGGAAACAAGCTGCATGAATAGCGATGTTGCAACATAGGCAACAAAGTGATTGTGCGAGTAGAATTCCACCGTTGAAAAAGAAGGACGGTGGGTTTAAAAATACCCATGAAATTATGGTAGCCTGAATCAGCTTTACTGAGATTTTTTCGCGCACGTTCTGTGCTTCAATTATGTATAGCTGATATTTTTGGCGATCTGAAATTGATCTTTACGAGGTCCATTTCAAACCCTAAAGTAAGAAAAAAAGAATAAACATTTAATTGAATTTAAAAAAAAATTGCAGGCGAGAATGGCTGCGACGACATCGTCCGTCAAGATCCCACTGATCGGGGAGCCAATGCACACCAGGACAAGGGAAAGGGAAGAGGTACGGAAGTGTGTTGGCAATACTGCTTTTTACGGTGCCGTAATGGAGGGAGGCCTATTTGGTGAAAATAATATAATAATGGTTGATTCTCTGGAAAATGAATGTTTTTTTCTGCATGTATTTTTTTCTAGCTTTTTCATGTATGATAGAATTTAAAGGAGGCGTAAGAGGAAAGAATGTTGGGTACTCCCACCACGAAAATCCTACCCGTAACACGGGTTACGGTTGTCCGTGCTAAATACAGGAAAAATTCCATCGCTCAGAGCGACTCACTTTTCTCCCATTTATTGATATTTTTCCTGCTGTTTTACGCGTTTTTGCATTTCTGTTCATGCCCCATATCATATTTGATGTGTTGGATAGCCACATTCAGCTGCCCAATGCATTTAAGCGCTGTTAAAACAATTTATGGCAATGTTGACCCCCTTCTTCTCGTAAAAATGACTTTTCCCTCTTTTGTGTGTTATATTTGCATTCTCCCTTATTGATTTCACTTGTATTAGAGTGGAAATGCACATCAAACCTCATTACCGCTTGATAAATGTGAAATTAACAACAAAAAAAGTGAAAACAGTGAGTGGACGCGCGTATTCATCCTATTCCCTCCCATCCTTTCCATATCCACTTCCTTTTCTTCCCGTTCGTTTCTTATTTCTTGTCACTCCTTTCCTAATCGCTCACATTCCAGGTGCAAGACCTCAACAAGAGGAAGAAGTACTACTCGAGCACCCGCGTCATCGTCAACACTCAGGCAAGTTGCATTTAGCGTAGTATTCATACTTTAGGATGTTTATAACTTTGAAAGACTATGTGCTAGCCTGAATTTGACAGTAATAGTCACTCCGCATATAAAAGAAGGGAATGATTAGCACCAATTCAGCGGATTGAACTAGTAAAATAGGGATGGCACAGGACGATAACTGGTTTAAATTTGTTAATTTACTGTA
>LS486749.1:98041-147699 GCA_900490705.1 Pristionchus arcanus
CCCTGAGTACTGTAAAATGTTCTAAGTTACAGAGATAATACAAATATGACCAAAAGAACCACGGCAGCCCGATTTCTCACATTCATAGTGTAAAATTTCGATGAAAAAAAATTGGCAAAAGATTGCTGCACCGGTCAGGAATCGAACCGGCGCTGTCTCTTGCTCGAAGACAAAAATCGATGAAAATTTTGCAGCACTTCGATACAGTATCCCTAACTGTCCCTGCCCGTCAAGGAAAGTTCGCACGTGCATATCTCAGTTCAGAATGCACCAAAAAATCTCAAATTTTGAATTTCCACTATGGTTCTAGAGGCCAATACCCTCATGGTCTCAGATTCATTGACTAATTTTTCCTCTTACTCCTCCTTTAAGAACCTGTTGTGCAGGCCTCTGGAAGAGCCTTGCGAACACGGCAATATGTCCGTCAAGTAGCGGACCGCCCGGCTCCGGCTCTGGCGCCGCACTCGACGAACCAGCTCAAGATGCCGGCTCCGGAGGAATCGGGTCTGCTTTTATATAAATAATGGTATACATAGACACAAATTATCTGTTAGAAAAATAGTAGCTACTTGTGATACATGGAGGTACAGAATCGTTGCAGAGTGGACTGTGTGAGGTCTTAGAGATCAAAGATCAATCTTGCAGATTCGCTGCCGCCTCGAGAATACCAATGCAAGAGGCGATGACGGAGCCCGCTCCCAGCCAAAAACAGTATCAAGGGTACGGTAATTGGTTTGATATTGATGATTTGATCATGTGAAGTCGCAGTGGGGCATAGGTTTGGTCCTGTTGTGATGAATACGTTTTCGGGCATGGGCCATGAAGAGATTAAGAAGAAAATCGCTGTTTGTTTCTTGATCGGAAAAGAAATCATTATTAAATGCACAATTTGCTCCGGTATTGAAGAGTCATTCGGGAAACGCGAATCTCGCAACCACCTGCCACCTCCAAAATGCCACATTTTCAGCACACCTTCGATCAGCACTACCGATATATTTGTTTCGTGATGTGAAAACACATCGTATATTGTATTTTCCTGTTTCTCACTTTCAAGGGGCATTTGCGAAACTCAAAAGCCGCATCTCAACACCCTTACCTTGCTCCCAAGAATTGGCTTTTACAGTGCACCTCCGATCACCACTGACGCCCCCTCCGGCCAGCCAGTGAAGCCCAAGAACAAGAGCGGATTCAACAGCGAGAATATAGGTGAGAGCAGACTGGTTTCCTATAAATATTGAGTTGTGGTATATTGCGAAGTCGAGGTTTCACTGTGATTACAAGTGTTCAAAGTTTGAGAATCTTTTGATTCTTCGTCGACTTGGACAAACACACATACATACACAGGGAGGACACTCTCATTTATTAAGGATATTGATATTGATTGACAGTAGTTTGATAGATGATCAATATTTTTGTATTACTGCCTTTTTATTTTAAATACAAAATGATTATCGATTGCAGTCGGTCCGGTGCCGATTCGTGCTTTCGACGACAAGAAGACCGAGAAGAAGTGGAAGAAGGAAATGATGAGGAAGGGATGGGAATTCCCAAAGGAACCCGAGGAAATGTCAGTCAATATTTATTTTGTGAAAATATTGGAATATTGGACAGGGGTCAACTAATTTGTTAATGTTAACTTACCGTGCCGGCTTTTTTGGTATTGTACATTAAATCGTGTCCGCCGGAGGCAGGCTTACTCGGAAAAAATGGTGTAACCATTCAAGATTCAAAACGTGCACGCCTTTTGCCATTTTACTGAAAAACGTACCCGCCATTAAACAATTGTTTTTACCTAGGTAATAGACACCCGGATAACGGGGGATTATCTGCACTGATTGTGAGTAGTGGTTTTTGCAACTACGCACTTGGAGTTTCACGGTGTTCATAACATGGTCAAAGTCTTGGGTGATTTGATTCAGTGAATCTTTGGACTTTACCAATATCAATTACAGGTGAATATTTTTGAGTTCACATTTATTTAGACATTAGAAGATATGTAATTTCTATTCGCTGTCACACCCAAACGACACATTGAAAACGTTTTATACAACGGGCTTTGACTAGTGGATGAAACAGAGATGTGCATGATACAATTGAAACGCAAGACAAAACAATATTTAATATTCCAGTGTGATTCCTGACGGCGAGGACGGCTGGGAGCAATGTGGGGCGAAGGATTTCGGCAAGCTAGTCGAGAGGGTGAAACCGCCCATGCCCGGTAAGTTAGGGTTTCATCCCATTTCTCGTTCCTCGACATTTGTTGATGTAAGCCCTGGAACACTTCTGCTTTCATGTTTAGTCTGTGAATAAAAGAGCTAAACACAAATCTGTGTTTCATAGTAATCTCAAGGGAGTTACTGGTTTCATGGTGTCGTTAATGTCCACGCGCTCCGTTAGAAATCGTTGAATTTCTTGTTCATATTCGAAATTCAAATTTCTGTTTTTTTTTCAGTCGAGAATCTGATCAACAAGCGCACGATCGTCAGAGATGCCATGAGACTCAAGGTTGGATTATTTTATTTATATTTTTTAATGTTTAAATTAATATTTTTAATTGTAAAACACACAATAAAGTATCTGATTCAGCTGAGACAGTGCTTAATCACGAAAGTCCGCTTCGATTTCCACTGGAGATATGCGGAAAAGGTGAGATACTGATGAAGTAGATTGCCATCCCGATTGTTTCGGGTTTCGCAAGCATTACTCACAAAGTAATTGAGAAGGTCTGTATTTGGGGGTCCTGCATTTTTATGGTTTCGCGAGCATGCCAAGGCTTGGCCGTCATTGTCGCAAGTGATTATGCCTTGCTGATTAGTGAAAAAAGTTCAAATTTATCTTATGTGGGCTACATGAGGGGCCAGATCATTCCTTGTTCCTTCCCTTAGTATTAATCTTCCTCGATGCTGTGCAAATAATTAGTTGATGATACAAATGCGAATAATTAATATTTAACAGAGAAGATTAATTTCCTAAATCGGCATATTTTTCAAAATGATAATTGTTTTATAACTATAAATTGTAATTCAATTTTATTTTCCCATATCGCGCGGTTTATTTCAGTTTCGCGTTTTGCTTAAACCCTTTTCGTGGTCTGCGAGAGTGATGGTTTTCCCCCTCGATTGATAAAGAAACGAATAAACATATTTCCAGGTGCAACTGTTCATCCTCGACGGTACGCCGGCGTATCTCGTACACAACATGAAGTTGGTTTTAAATTAATTAGTTAATTAATTGTAAATTAATATTATTAATGATCTATCGAGAATTCTAGTAATGACAAGGATAGGCTCTTGTTTCCTCACAAAGTCAGAACAGTTCCTAAGAGAATAGAGCCATGCAAACTGTGGGACTTCGCCATGGATAAAATTAAGTGGTGTGTGGTTACGGTATCGTATCGCGAACTGATCTCTTTCCTCGCAGTCGTCCGGCGTATCCGAGCTACCTGAAGAATCTGCCCGAGTTCACGACCGTCGGCAACGTCGTCGAACTGCACGTGGGAAGGAGCCAGTACGGGTTAGTAATTAGAGATGGGGAGAAGATCATAGGTCAGATAGAGTAAGTGAAACCAAGATTCCATTGGATAGTGGGGGCATGAATTATAGCTTCGATAAGGGTAAAGATAAATTTTGCCGTGGGAAGGAGCCAGTACGGGTGAGTGAAAAAGGGGGAGGGGTTTAGAGGGAAGGTGAAACCAAGATGATGATGGTCACATTGCGAAAATGTAGGAAGGAGCCGAATTGGTTGAAATAGTATATATGGAGAAGCGGCCGAATTTGCACGTGGGGAGGATCCGGTACGGGTGAGTAATTAGGGATGAGTAGAGGATGATAGGTCAGATAGAGTAGGTGAAACCAAGATGCCGCTGGTGTCGTAAGGGAAGCTTTCAAGGTCTATGATTTTTTTTTGCAAATACAACCGCACAACCAATGGGAAGTGCCGGATCCAACCAAGTTTGAATAGTCGATGAAACTGAGATTTCGAGGTCAAGTTATGAAGATGTAGGAAGGCGTTGAAATGGAATTGCTCGTGGAAAGGTGCCAAATCGGGTGAGTGAGAGAAGGAGGGTTTTATTGGAAAGGTGAAACCAAGATTTAAGAGACCGGATCTGGGAAAAGTGACCATCCCCCGGACATTGGACCAGGATTTTCGAATCCGATCTCCAGACTCACAGGGCCTGAGGGGGGCTTGACCTTGTTTACAAAAATGATGACGTCACTGGCCATGTTGCGAAATGTGGCGCAAAAGCTGCGGGTTCGTCGAAAATATCGAAAATTCATAATTTCTCAACCGAATGAGCTAGAACCAAAATTCCTTTTGCAGTATGTTAGGCATGACCAGAGTGCACTATACCACCATTGGGATCGAAATTTGCTCGGTTCTGATATTGACTTTTTAACTTCAAATTTCACATTTTTCGATTTTTTATTATGTTACAGCCGTTTGGGGTAAACTTTTTATACGCATGGGTGGACTCCACACCCTCACCTAGTAATCCCCCCACATAAGGAATGAATCTGGATATGCACTTTTTTGAAAAGTTGATTTGAGTGATTCCAAGTCAGTCTACGTTTGGATATTTTTCGATATTCTGTCTCATTGTCAAAGGGACTCCACCTAAAAACCGACCTAATGGTGAAGGCACACTATCATACGAATATTTATCACCATTGGAGTTGAATCCGCGGCAGTGATTTTTTTGACCCATAACCCGGGGTTCATGCCTCAAAAGTGATCCATGACCATGAACCCCGGGTCATGGTCCGAAATGGACCGAAAAAGTCATGATCACCAAACTTCAAGTACTATACACCAATGTATGCTGCAGTAGCCCAGTAATATATTGTAGCCTAAATCACAGTAATCCAACAAGTGTGGAATCGAGCTTATATGCTTTATATCGCTTTATTCCTAAGCTTTATATCGAAAGCTTTATATCGAAAATATTGGATAAATCATTAAATAAATTGTATATTGCAATCGAATAACGGTAATTTTGGTTACAATTTATTACTGGGCTACTACAGCATACATTGGTGTATAGTACTTGAAGTTTGGTGATCATGACTTTTTCGGTCCATTTCGGACCATGACCCGGGGTTCATGGTCATGGATCACTTTTGAGGCATGAACCCCGGGTTATGGGTCAAAAAAATCACTGCCGCGGATTCAACTCCAATGGTGATAAATATTCGTATGATAGTGTGCCTTCACCATTAGGTCGGTTTTTAGGTGGAGTCCCTTTGACAATGAGACAGAATATCGAAAAATATCCAAACGTAGACTGACTTGGAATCACTCAAATCAACTTTTCAAAAAAGTGCATATCCAGATTCATTCCTTATGTGGGGGGATTACTAGGTGAGGGTGTGGAGTCCACCCATGCGTATAAAAAGTTTACCCCAAACGGCTGTAACATAATAAAAAATCGAAAAATGTGAAATTTGAAGTTAAAAAGTCAATATCAGAACCGAGGTGGTATAGTGTTCAACGGTGGTATAGTGCACTCTGGGCATGCCTAACATACTGCAAAAGGAATTTTGGTTCTAGCTCATTCGGTTGAGAAATTATGAATTTTCGATATTTTCGACGAACCCGCAGCTTTTGCGCCACATTTCGCAACATGGCCAGTGACGTCATCATTTTTGTAAACAAGGTCAAGCCCCCCTCAGGCCCTGTGAGTATGGAGATCGGATTCGAAAATCCTGGTCCAATGTCCGGAGAATGGCCAAAATGGTAAATTTTCTCAGATCCGCTCTCTTAAATGTCACATTGAGAAGGAGTGAGTAGTAGGATGGACCGTTAATTGTGAATGACAGAAGTGTGAGGGTTTGTGAAATGATATTGGACGGTGGGAAAGACAAGAAATTGGAAGTACAAAATACAATAAGGCTTGACTAGTTGATGAATCGGTGATGCCGATTGCAAGGGGCAAAATATGGGGGGAATTGATATGCGCGTTAGGGAAGTAAATTCATAAGGTGAGTGGAGTAGTGATTAGTCATAGAAAGTTCATTATAAATGCCCTGCCCAGAGAAGCTTGAATGGTAGGTGAAACGAGAATGGAAATGGTTAACGTTGCAACAAGGGGGAGGGGGGGGAGGAGAGTGCTAAGATGGCAATGGGCGCAGATCGCAATGAGTACAGCAGAGGAAGTAAATAAGTGATTTTACACGGCCATGCAAAGAAAATACCGAGAATTGTTGTATCAGCGAATTATATGCGGACGATGAAACGGAGACCGGTTGGGTGATTGTCCAGACTTGCAAGCGGATTGTCAGAATGTCCGGGATCATTGTAGATAGACATGGTGGATGCAAGTGCACCATGTAGCTGAAACAACTAAGGTTGCATCGATTAGATCGCGTTTGCGTAGCTCATACATTTCCAATTAGAATTATTTTTTTTTGCAATTAAATAATCTTTTTGCAGTTGATTTTTCTATTACGAGCGAACACATTGGTAAATTATTGGCCATCTAGAGGTGACTAGCTGGTGAAACGGAAGCGCGTCTATTCTTGTGCATTTTCTTCGCGCTTTGATCTTCCGGATAACCTATATCTTCTCTTTTTTTTGAATTTCGGCAGTTTCGCCGTACCCGTCCTTACCTGTGTCAATCACCAAGCGTGCCCTCTGTCGACTGAAAAATCGCTTTGATTGTGGTTTGATTGTGCTTATCTTATCTCTTCGCAGTTTCTACGTGCACGATGAGATGTGGCGTCTGGTGCAGAAGGTGCAGCTGCCGATGAGGGAGGTCGTCTTCGAACCGGGAAGAACGAAGACGTTGGAGGTGAGGAGGGGGGGGGGGTTACGGTAGGAGAGGTTGTAAAATACAGTTGTGATACTGTAGGTAATCTAAGGTTAGAAGGCCAGCCTCCCGACAGGGGCCCCCGAAGGGATAGTCTCCGGAGGAGGTAGCACTTGGTAAACAAAGGGTAGAACATATGATATAATGTGGAGAACCAGCACACAGTGATTGTTGGATGCCGGAAATAGTGCGAGGCTATATGAGCAGTGAAACATGTATGAAAAGGGAGTGTTGTTCATGTGAGGTAGTTATTTTGCTTGTTTCGAACCGGGGAGTGCGAAGACGTTGGAGGTGAGGAAGAGAGCTAGGGGGAGTGGAGAGGAAGAGGTGAATGTCGAGATGTCGGCGAGTTGCGGAGAGGTTGGACAGGGACGGTAGGGGAGATAAAGGAGGTACTACATAAAGCTAAAGCGATGAGACACTCTTGGAAATGCACTGTCAGAAGAGGTAAAGGGGTTTTCTGGCATCATTCGTCGGGTAATTGTTGCATAGCGAATCAGTCCGAAGCTATAGTAGCAGTGAAACATGTAAGGAAAGGGAGCTTGGGTTGGTGAGGTGGTAGTACACACCTCAGGTGGATCAGATTTATTTTGTTTGTTTCGAACCGGGAAGATCAACGGTGTTGGAGATGAGGATGGAGAGGGTGAGGAAAGGCAGGGGTAGGGGAGGTAAAGTTGTATCCACGTCAAGCGATTTTACAGTCATAAGACAATGCTAGGTGGGACCCGCCCGTAGGGGAGGTACTGCAGCTAAAATGATGAGATACTTGGTAATCAAAGGCTAGAAAATATGGTATGTTGTGGAGAACGTAGAAGCAGAGCTGCATTGTTTGATGCCGGAACGGTGCTAAGATATAGGTGCTGTGAAACATGGAAAGAGAGAGTGGTTTGTGCAAGCAGGATCGGTTTTTGTCTGGTGCGAAATGAGGTTGTAATTATTGAATAGATGGAAAAAATAGAAATATTGTTTGCAGCTGATCGTGAACTGTCGTTGCCTGGGTCCCGACGCGCAGGACAGACACAACGACCGACATCGGTGAGTACGGTAGGGTACGGTAGGGTACGGTAGGGTACGGTAGGGTAGATGGATCGATAAGTGAGTTTTATCGGGATGATCTGCCAATATTTTTACTGGCTGTTTGTATAGAATTCTGGAGTACATGAGATTGCAAGCAATTGACAGTGGAACATTTGGATTAGGGTTGTAAAATTCAAGCCAACCCGACGTTCGGAATTCCGACAATATTTCTTAGACATTTGGCTTGGTCGGAATCGGAATTCGGTCGGTCGGCTTGCTTTCGAGAGTGAAAAGTCGGAACGGAAGTCGGTTCTCGGATGGCTCGAATTCCGACTTGTTCCGACTGTTCCGACTTGTTCCGACCCTTCTCTCTTTCAGGGAAGGGAAGAGAGATAATTGATCTACCTATCCAGAGGAGAGGGAGAATAATGCCCTTCCCTCATGCAAATCGATCTAGTCTCTTCCCTTCCCCGTGAGAGAGAAGGGTCGGAACAAGTCGGAACAGTCGGAACAAGTCGGATTTCGAGCCTCCCGAGGACCGACTCCCGTTCCGACTTTTCCCTCTCGAAATCAAGCCGACCGACCGACTCTCCCCTATTTTCGGATGGACCGACTATTTTGGCTTGGTCGGTTCTCAGAGTCGGAATTCCGACTGGCTCGACCCGATTTCACCAACCCTAATTTGGATATATGGTGAAACGGGAAAAGGGGAGGTGCTCGGTTAGACTTCAATGGGTAGATTGTGGCGATTGACAAATGGATTTCGTTACGGTAGAGTACGGTAGATGGATAAGTGTGTTATATTGGGATGATCTTTCAATATCTTTTATAGTGAAGAATTCGTCTACATGGGATTGTAAGCCATAGACAGTGGTTCATTTGGGTAGGACGTGAAACGAGAAAGGGAGGGGGGGGTGCGCGATTAGATTTCAATTGCAATTTTGTGGCTATTAATGAGTGAATCTTCATCAGATACGACGAGAAGGGCTTCACGATGCTCAACGATTACATTCTGCACAATGTGAGTTATTTAATAATTTTGTAAAATCTAGTTTTTAAAAAATCGATACTCTAGAACCAATGATCTACCGTATTCTCCGGTTGTACGTTGAAGACACTCTGGTTTGTGGAAGCACAGTAAAAGTGATTGCTTGATTGCCTTTGGTCACTGTATCTTATTGATTGCAATATCGATAGATCGCCTACTACGGAAGGGGCATCGACGCGAGGGAGCACGAGGACTACACCTTCCAGGTATTTGAGAGGGGGGGGGTCAGATGGTTTTAGATGTCAGTTCATAGATAGTAGAAAAGAGACTTATTATGACAAGTTGTAATTTGAGTGGAAAACGAAACAAGTTGGCCATTTTGATATTGTAGGTGATTTTGGGAAAGACGAAAGTGTGTGAAACACGTCGCAGAGATTTGTGAATTATGCGACATTGTGTGATGGAATAATAGTTCCATTTTGAAAAAAAAAATTAGTATAATACATCTTTAAAAAATTGAAATGTATCTATAAAAATTCGGCAAAAGATTCTGACCACTGAGCGGATCGAACGCCCAACCTTTCGATCTGGAGTCGAACGCGCTACCATTGCGCCAAGCAGTCGTGTAGGGGAGGGGCGTTAGGGGGGAATTCGATGTGCGCGCGTTTCGGCGTCATCCCACAATAAGGGAACTATAATTGAAATAGGAAGAGAAAAATTCCGATAATATTTATTGCCTAGCCATTTTTTTAAATGAACAATTGTCCATGTTACCATTAAGGAATAGCGAACAAGTGAAAGTCGAATGATCGGTGAAATGCAGATGGAATAGGGAACAATTTATGATTTCATGCAATTCAATTTATTGGCCCAACGATAGCAAGAGCCTTTGATTACAACGGCATTTATCGTTTAAAAAACATAATTAATTATCATAATTCCAGATAGTCGTCACGCCCGAGGAGGTGCTGGAGGGTCACGCCTTCTGGAAAGCGACGGAGGTCCTCTGGAGAGTTCAGGTCGGCACTTTGATCTTTGATCTTTTGTTTATTTCATTTTTAATTTTGGGAATGGGCTGTCATGTTCGTGTTTCACGGGCTAAATATAGGTAAAATAAATATGCGTTAAGGTGGAGAAGATACCGGAGAATGCATGGATGCCGGATCCGTCGCTGGTGAGACCGAGAGAGCGATCGCCCCTGCCACCCATGGCGCCCGTTCATGTTGAGGTACGGTAGGAGAAGGGTACGGTAGGGTGTGCGGTGGGTCAGGTAGGTGATCAGGTACGATAAGGAGGATAGGACCGGCCCTCTGATACGAGGGGATTGTATCAAAAAGCCACTTGAAAGCAGGGGTTCTCTGCCCTTTCTAGAGCACGTGTGTTCTAAAAACGTCTCTCCGTTTTTCGATCGCTCATTTCTGGCAAGAGCGTGTGAAATTAAGAGAGCATTGTTGTTGCAGCTATGGATGATCTGTGGAACTTGAGCTTGCGGTTGTTGTTGGCCCGACGTCGGCTTCTAAAATATAAAAATATGTTCATACCTAATCAATACCTTCTCTTTTTCAGCTGAAGGCGAGCATTAACGACTTCCAGAATTGCACGACAGAGCGGCAGAAACCCGGCGTCAGTTTTATTTTATTTATTTTAAATAGTTTAAATTAATTTTAAAAAAACTTTTGGAAAGTAGGCAGGTTTGTGCTACAACCTTGGTTGATATGTCGTGAACGATTTCGAGTTTGCTATCACCCAGCTTGGCACTATACCCTAACGAAATTGTCTTAAATAGTAAATACAATCGAGATTGGTATTGCAGCCGTATCTAGGGAAGTTGAGCGTGCGGTTGTTAATGGTAGGAATTGATATTCTAAAGTATAAAACATTTTCAAACTTGGCAAACAACTTTGGTCTGAGCGGTTACTCTAGTCATTTCAGAGTAAGCTCAGGATAAAATTTCATTAGAAACAGCAACTACCATTATGGTAGTACCATAGCATCGAGATTGGTGTTGCAGCCTTGAGTGATCTACGGAAGTGGGGCTTGCGATTGTTGATGCAATAGGATTTGAAATGAAACTATAAATATCAGTGGGTTTGGAAATATATGTGTACTCTTCAGACTGTTGCGCGCGAGACGCGTCTGGAGGAGCTCTTCACGCTCTACGGAAAGCTCATGGAGGTAGTTTTTAGTTTGATAAATCTAAATTTGAAATGATGCTCGATCCCGTTTCCCCGTGTTCGCAACTAATTATTGCATTTTAATGTGTCTACGCTACTGAAGGTGCACAGAAAAATTGAAGTATGAGATGAGGTAATTTGTGTTAATTCCCTCGTCAATTTGCGGATAGTTTGTCAAGATGGCCTTATCGCCCCCTTCCATTGTTCTTCATTTGTCCCGGGGAGGTAAAATCAAGGGAATAATTGTTGCGCCTTTCCAGAACGATCGACTGATGACGGAACTACACAGGAGAACGGGAACCGACTACAAGAAGAAGGTGAGAAAAGCAGTTGGAATTTATCCTCCCTTTTCGCTCGGTCGATCGGAGGGTGAGAGCATGATTATCCGTATTTTCAATCTAGTTTAGAGGACGAGAGTTGAGAATGTTTTATTATTTGTAAGAATGGAAAGCGCACAAGGGTTTTTTAAAAGTTATTACAGTTTTATCCTGACATCAGGCAATGGGCCTGCAGGAGGAAACATCATGTGGTAGGGGATTGGGATCTTCGTACTTAGAGATAAAGGGGACGGGATCTTCTTTGTTTTTGTTGTCGATTGCCTTCGCGTTTGGTCGATGGCTTGAGTCCAGAAGAATATCATCCGGCCGCCGAAGTCCTGACTTGCGTGATTAAGCGTAAACTCACGAAGTAGTCTTCTTGAATTGAGAAAGTATTAATATTTGTAAGAATAGAGAGTGCCCTAGAATCAACTTCTCCCAGAGGCCTCCGATTCATGATAGGGCTGAAACGCGGATGACGCGTGAATCGCGTCACCAAACATTAAAGGTCAACCATGAAAAGTTGAAATGATTGAGAAAAAGATAAAGAGGCATTGGGGAAAGCGCAAGAGTCAAAGCAGGTCAAAAATCACGATTTTTTGTGTTTCTGTCCCATATGGAATGGATTGAAGAGAGTGGATAGTAATTTTGGCATGGCTCTTGTATAAATACAATTAGTGATGATATTTTTTTGATGACAGGAAATGTTTTTCAAAATTTCATGTTTCGCACAAGTCACTACTGCCGATTCATTCGTGTTTCAGCTCTATCATGAGTATGTTAAGTAAGGAGAGTTATTGATGTTCTTTCCATAGCGCTTTCAAAAAAACATTTACTCTCTCAATTCCAAATTGCGACGGCAGGATGTATGAGATGCATGTCATAATTGTTGGAATGCTGGGTATTTTTCACAGGAAGATAAGCTATGCAAAAGGCGCGAGATTACGGCTAAACGAGAGAGTGCGAAGATACCTTTCAATGAAATGCCCACCATTGTGCCTCATTCAGTTCCTCAGTGCGATCGAGGTCGGTCAGACGGCGATGCCGCACAAGAAGAGCATGAAGAGAGAACTACAGGTACGGTAGGAGGGGGGGGGGTATGAGAGGATGCGGTAAGTTACGATAGCTTCACTATATCGATTCCAGCCGGAGATTTGCTGCTGAATATGCTATGATTACGGGAAGATTAGTTCTAAATTATCGTGTACATGGGCGGTCTGTGTGGGGTAAGTTCGAAATGAATTTTTCTACAGATCAACGCAGACTTCCTCGTATCGATCGTCGAGAATGCCTACTCGGAAGAAATCTTCAAAGGAATGGGAGAGAAGAGGCTCTGGAAGTGAGTGAAATGATCTTTGATCTTTTATCTCTGGTGTTTTATCCTGAGTTGGGATCGAACCGGAAGGGGAAGGTTGTTTAGCTTTGTCGTGTGTAATACAATACTGTGAAGGTAGGCTCATCTAGTAATTGAAAGATATTGAATGTAATATTGGTGGTTTCGCGTTACGGTGGGCAGTGTAATAAAGTGATCTCATGTTCTGGAAAGTCACGTTCTGGAGAATTAATAATCGCTGAATTAATAATGATTAAGTAAAAATATATTTGAAGGAGTCTGGTGAGGACGTCCGACAGCATAAAAGCCTTCCGCAACACGGTGAACAATCGTTGAAGAGCATCATCCATGCAGAAGCTAAGTGGATCAATTATCTCTGTGTAAAAAATCCCCCTACTATCTAGGATAAAATCACCACATCATTATTGTTTCGTTTCCTTTTTGTTATCTTTCATCTAGCGGTACCTTTTCGATTTATCTGTTCAAGTTTGTCTCATGCTGTAACTATAATTTTCACTTTATAACTAGGAGCTGGCATATGAAGAGAATCACTCTTCATTCTGGGCGTTCATTTGTCTAGTTGAGCGACGAGAGAGCACGCGAAATGAAGAGAGTGTTCTCTTCATAAATCAGATCTTTTCATAGCTCTTGCCTTTCCCCTGATCGAACCTGAGCAAAAAATCGAAAATGTTCCTATTTTTGAATAAGCTAGTAATAACCTGCACCATTTGCTCTACATTGCTAACTCGCATCTCTTTCCCCCATTTTTATCATTTTGCTATATCTTTTCTAAAGATTAATCTCGAAGATATCTGTTTCGAATCGAGTTGTGTGCCTGACACAAGAGTTGTTTCGGAACACTGTAGTCCATTCGTTGTTATTGTTTTCTCCTATGGTTAGTAAAGAAGAATGTAGAGAATCTCGAGTTGAGTTGCACACTTCATTAGAATTATTCAGATCTTTTTTGAGCGCGTGACTGATTTATCTAACAGAAAAGAAACATTTATGGACTGAGATCAAGAATCAGGAAACGAGAGGGAAGAAATCATTGATAGTATCTCAATGATCGGAAGAAGAATAGTGGATGGCCATCTTCTCGTTGAGATGAAACGGAATGACGACCAGTACGGGAACCAAGACGAGGCATTCGCATGTCTGAATGGGCATGCGATTATGGGTTTCGGTAGGATTGGGGTACGGTATCATGAATTACGGTAGGTTTGAGATACGGTCTCGTGGGGCCACTGTAGACTCACCGAAAGACGCGGATACTGTAGCCATCAGGAAGCAGGAAAGGAGGACCAGGAAAAGGAGACGAGCGACTGCAGCCATTGCGGGATTACTGGAATGGACGGAATTTTGGATACGGAAAGAAAACAGCGTTTTCGATGAGAAAACACAATGACGCGAGAGCGGAATTCGGGAACAGTAATCCGAGATGTGAGTTCAGGGGAAATAATGGGCATTGGAGGCAGCGGAAAGACGATATCAACAATTAGGGAAGGTGAATACTTGGGATTTTTTGTATTTTTGGTCCGTGATACGACAGCTCTGAATGTGAAGGAATGAGAATGATAGAGAAGGAATACTCTGTGAGAAAAGACTGGGCCAAAAAACAGAGACGTACCAATACTTGTTAGCTCAGAAATACCTACTTGAATGGATAGTCCGTCCGGTTTGAGGACGAATGAGTGAATTTGGCAGAATATTTTCTGAGATTTTCGGGAATGGACTGGTTCGGATCGTAATGTTTTCCGGGCGTAATGTCAAAATCATGCATGCTCGGGGAGAATAATACAGAACGGATGGGCTTCTTTGACGGCATACTAGTACTGGGCTGCATTATTCAAAATACGGAACTAGTTCGAGCGCAACCCACGGAAGCCCCGAAATAAATCAACAAGGCGTGCCGGCCCGTTTACGAATCACGAACTGGGTCGGGCGGGGCTTCTCAAATGGAATTGAGGGGGAATTCGAGTGGGGCGTGAGAAATGACGGGAGAACAGGTGGAATGGGGAGCATGGTGGCAGCTCTGCAGCTGCCCAGTACTATTCAGGGAAACAAATCTCTTGCATGATTTCGCATGATATCTTGGAGTGGCTCACGTTAAAGGAGGAGTACCACGAATATCTGGCTAACTGAGCTCCATCTAAGAACGCTGAGTCATCTAACCAATTGAATTATTCGGCTAATGCAGTAGCGAAGAGCGATGACGACTCAAGAAGGTTTACTGTCCGGTGCGTTTTCTGAATTTGGCGAATGCACCCGAGACGTGGTTATGCTAAGCAGATTCGCGGTTAATGGACAGAGACCGTAATGGAGAGCCATTCAGCTGTTTTTGGCATTTCTGTTGAAAATAAGAACAGCAAAAAGGATAGGAAATGGGAGGTTTGGTCTCTTCTAGGTCGCAGACAACTCGTAAGTAGTGAGCACAGACAGGGACGGCGAGACTATACTATAATGGAATGAGGTGTTCCACGGAAAGTGGACGGCTGACTACAGTTTGAATGGGCTGCGACAGATCTGCATTTTATACTCGAGGGAAGATGGAAATAGACTCGCAGGGGTGATTCCAAAATTGAACGGCTGCTTGAAGAATGAGAGGGACCATTCTCTCTTCATTCCGCGAAATCTCTCGGATGGTGGGAGTAAGATAGATAGGGGCCACAACGCAGATAGCCGATTTCTCACAATGAGGCCAAAGGGGTGTTCAAACTATCCATCATGGTCCCAATAACATCATGCTTTTTGCCGTTTGTTGATATCTTGTCTTTGAGCCGAGTTAGAGCCCAAGAAGTACGCGCGCAAGTCACTGGGGAAGAGGAGGGAAAGGCGAGACGAGAGGGAAGGGGGCGGAGCCTAATTTGCGTGTGTCTCTCTCCCTCTCCCCGCCTCTCTCGATCCCCTCCGCCCGCCTCTCGCACGTCCCTAATAAATAAAGGAGTCACAAGCCAGGGAGACATTCTAAAATTCTAATTTTTTCTCTAAAAATCGTAAAATATTCCAATGAGTCAGAAAAACTTTGTCCGAGCAGAATTGTCACACAGGAAGCCGTAGAAAATGCTCATTTCGTAGCGAATCGACCCTATTCCTTACGTTTAAGTCCAATTTTGATCTACTTAGTGATGTTGTGCATTTCTCGGACAGTGCTCAATCGAAAGGGGATGCCAGTAGCTATCCAACGCACTCTCGAATGAGTGATTTGGTTTAGAATGAACCTTGTGACTTTGGTTTCTCGCTTTTTCGCGAAATCGTGTCAGAGCAAAGTGGGCGGAGCTTGTGGGGCCTAAAGATAGAGATTGAAGAATATTTCCAGCATTTCGAGACAGCTGGGAGTGAAATCAGACTACTGAATGGGCAAGGTGCAACTGCGAGAAAGGTCGACGATATCTTTATCAGAATGGGAGAGTACAGTGATAGTATGAGTGGACTAGGAGGTGATTAGAATTTGGAGAGGCGAATGGTGTCGAAGGCACCACACTTGACGAATCCGTGCGAGACCTGGGATATTTCGAATCACTATCTCGACGAATGAAGAGACGGAATGAAGAGTAGGACTCTTCATTCAGACATCCCTAGTTTTGATAAACTGACATCCTTGATCTCATTCACTGCCGCTTGAACGAATTGGGTGACTCTCTGACAGTGTTCAACCTCGCCAACCACACGGAAACGAACACCGAATCTGCAATTCTCCCGAATTTTGCAGGTCTAAATTACTGATCTTACTTTCCCTGAGCATTCTCGGCCTCTCTATCGATCGCGTTGAGCGTGTTGAAGCTGAGACCGGATGATGAGGAGAATTCGTGGATCTGCATTTTTGAAACCATTGAAATCGTTCACTCTTCAAGTACGATACTGGTCGCATGATTCTACATAATCAGTACGCTTCAACATACATCCTTCTCAACCTTGTCCATATCCTGTTTGTGAGTGAGGGGCGAGAATGGTTTGGATGAGACGATAACGGAGATGACGTCATCGGACAGGGAACGTCTCCTGAATTGATTTTCTGACACAGTAATCCATGCGATTGCAATTTTGCCTCGACGTTGCGAATCGACAACGCTAATGTACTATCTATATTGGATTCCACTACAATCACTCACTCTCTGGTGATGAGTGAGTGAGGCATGTCAGACTTTCCTCCCTTCTCATCCTTCTTTTCGTCCTTCTTCTCATCCTTCTTGTCCCCTCCTCCGCCTCCTCCCGAACTACCGCATGCAGCAGTGAGAGCAATGAAGAAGAAGAGAAGGGTCAGACGAGCGAACATTGGCCTGAACAAAACAACTGATTAGAGCTGCAGAAGAAGGCACAAGGATAAGAAAGCTGAACAAGATGATGGTTCTACCCGGAATTTCACCGGCTTTTATAGTAAACTTTGATCGTTGAGAAGAGTATGCAAGTCGTTAGCATGACAGTTAGTGAGCCCGTTCACTCTGGTTTCCTAACACCATCTTATCACCTTTCTTTGTTCGAAGTAGGAAGAGCTTTCGAACAACTCTCTCAACTTCGCAAACATTCTCAGCAGTGTAAGAATCGAGATAGCACACGATATGAGGAGAATCATAGCTTGCCACCCCTACCTCGAAGAGGAAGATGATTTGTTCGGAAGATCACGTCGTTGGGGACAACGTCGGTAGGATTCTAGAGGCAAATGGAGCATTGGATCGATGCTCGGAACAAACATTCCGAGCTAAACGCTGAAAGATAGCTCCCCTGTCAACGAAATATCCATGAAAAGTGCCACATAGTAGAGCTTACGAACTTAAGAGCAAGCAAAATGTGAAAACTGCTGTTGAAATTTGCGCCCAATTTCAGCTGCGCAAAGTCGCGTTGCATTCATGGTGCAAATAGAAAGCAATGAGAGCGTCTGTTCAGGTGGCCGAGTGGTTAAGGCGTTGGACTGCTAATCCAATGGGGTTTCCCCGCGTGAGTTCGAATCTCATCCTGAACGAAGCTTTTTGCTGATTTTTTGCTACATGATTTGAATGCCATCATTGATTCTTTTACTAAAATTTAACACTAGTTATACTTATTATCTTTCCGACATGCATGTGTTGAGTGTCGAGTAAAACATGAATAAATATTAAATTTATTAATATTTGCTCATAGCACAGGAAGACGATGATAATATTAATTCAATACAAAACAAAAACAAATTGCACAAGAATACCAGTAGATGATACAGTGAAATACAATATACAATGGTGAATAATTCAGAACAATCCATCTAAATAATCATCGGCCTCTACGTTAGAGTCATCAGTGGTTACAGGCGAATTCCAACTCAAGTCAAAATCAAGGTCGAACTCGTTAATTTCTAGAACGGGAAGGGATTGGTCGATATTGGGAATATGGTTAATGACGGGCTCAGCGTTCTGAGTAAGTTCAACCGGGGGAGTGGTGATTGAAGGAGTAGGGTCAGCGGAAAGATGATCAGTGAGTGGAGGAGACTGGAAATGGGAAGGATCCGCGGGATGAGGGTATGAAAATTCAATGGCCTGTGTAGGAGGGGAACTGTTGAAATGAAGAGGATAGCTGGGAGATGGGAGGGTGAACTGGGAATTAGTGGATGGAGCAGAAGAGAAATTGAAGAAACTCTCAGCCGACGGTTCGGTGGTGGGGTAAGAATGGAAAGGAACTTCTTCAATCGTCTTCTCTGCAGAGGAAGGAGGAGAATTCTGCAATGATTGGGATACGGATGAATGAATGGATCTGATTAGTGGAGATTAGGAAGATCAATATGATGCTATGAATGAAGAGATTGATACTTCATCATACATTTTCATACCTACCGGGCCGGTAATCAGACCACTATATATTTGATGGAATCTGTCAACAGACCACAATTTATTCACTTTAAAATCGGTTTTTAAGCCATTAAAACTCTGATTTATGTGTCAGACCACAATATATTTGTCGTTCCCAGTAGGTAATGAAAATGTATGTTCTTCATTTTACTAATCTCATCAGAATGTTCAATTACTTACCGTATTATATGCGGCAATGTAGTCTGTGAGCTGTTCGCGAGTCATGCCTACGTGGATTGACGGCTGAAAGAGGAAAGGATTAGTTTGAAAACGATACGCTGATACTACCGTAATCCAACTCTACCGTACCTCAGTGTAAAAAGCCCATCGTCGATTCTTCTGACTCTTCGTATCAGCGGGAATGAGGATATCGCGCTTGTAATGAGACCTGATGGTGCGTCGGAAGCTGTCGAATTGTATCTGCAATTGGGGAATGATAAGATTACGGTATCTAAAGTCAGTTATTGATTAGGTAGGTCACTTACCGGTACTGCTCGACCCTCGTGTCTGCTCCATAATTCGGCGATTGCATTGTCATTCAGGATGCTGAAAATAGATATTGATTTAAAAATAAATAATAGTTCTTATCTACAAATGTTTTCATTCGAAATAATGAAAAATTTGAAAGAAAATAATCAATAATTCAAGTAACTAACATGAATTCTCTTCCTATTCCAGTCCAGGCGATAATCTCCCTCATCGAAGGATCGATCAGAAGTTGAAGAATCCAAAGCCACTGCTTCTTTCCCTTCCCTTCAGACAATTTGGGATTCTCAGGGAGCGGTTGAGTCGGGTCGAATAGTCCGCTGTAGTCACGCAGAGGGCGGATGAGGTCCTGAGATTATTGATTGATCAAAAGCAAAAGATTGTGCATTTCTGACCAAATTCTCAGAAAGGAAGACTATAATAAGAGAGATTCCTAACCTTTTTCTGGGCGTTCTTCATCTTGATTTCTTTACCGGTTGAGTCAGTCGAAGGAGCGGGTTGGAAGAAGTCCGGTTCCGGAATATCGGAGTCCGTTTGCATGATTGCATCGATCCATTGATGAAGAGGTGCGAGATCATTGCTGGTGGCGGTCTCAGAGAAGATTGAAGTGGGCTTCTTATCTTAAAGCAAGGAATGATTTGCGAATTCAGATAGCAATCTATCGTGATACATTTATTTTGAGTTTTATTTCATTTTCTTTCAAAATTATTTAGTGTTCAAAAATAATGTAATGGAATAGTAAACGAAAGAAGAAAATGAATAAATAATAAGAAAGAATGACAAACTGACAGGGATTGTAACGATGAGAGATAGTCTTCTGAGGCTGAGTTGCAATGGAAGACGGAGTAGGGTTCAATTCGTTATCTTTCTTGATGAGATCCATCATTTCAGACCAGGGAAGGGACATGACGAAGGAGAGATAAATCGAGGCAAGAATGAATAATGACTGATTGATCAGCTTCTATTTATACCCCCCAGAATGGCCATCCGATCAGTGACCCTAAATGGCCCTCACGACACGGTTGCACGGATGGAAGCTCTTTACGATACCGACTGCCATTGGGTGCAGCTAATCCAGAGGGGATAAGGAGGTAGACGGAAGGGAGAGGGAGAGGCAGGTCGGATGGATGTTTATGGCTGTCTGATTGGTCTGATCTTATGATTACGACTGTCTGGAATCATGAGATCAACAGAATTCATAAGATCTACTGCGAAACAACAAAATATTTGTATAGATATTACAAAGTTGATTGTTTGAATTCTTTATCGCATTACGATTGCTAAATATGTGTGTTGAAAAAATTTCTTGGTGATTGAATTGCGAAAAGTCAAATTTACATCTTCGACAGACGAATAGAGTCGAAGGCACCGCACTTGACAAATCCGTGCGAGACCTAAAAAATAGTTTTTGTTTTTGTTTTGAAGAGTCGATTTCATCTTACATCCTTGATCTCATTAACCGCCGCCTGGACGAATTGGGTAACTCTCTGGCAGTGTTCAACCTCGCCAACCACACGGAAACGGACGCCGAATCTGAAATTCATTTGTTCACAAAGAAGGATGAACGTTTAGAGTATCTAGTGAGACCAAAATGTGAAAAATACAGTAAATAAGAAAAAAATAACAGAAAAAATATAACTTACCTTCCCTGTGCATTCTCGGCCTCTCTATCGATGGCGTTGATAGAGTTGAAACTGAGGCCAGAGGACGAAGAGAAAGCGTGAATCTGTAATACGTGTCAGCTAGTCAGTTTTCATCAAGCGTTCGATAAAGTAGGAAATGCAAGGATGCAGAAAAAACATCAGGAATAATAGTATAAAATTAGCACCTCCTTTTCAACCTTGTCCATATCTTGCTTGTGAGTAAGAGGAGAGAATGGCTTGGACGAAACAATCACAGAGATGACGTCATCAGACAGGGAACGTCTTCTGAAATTATCGATTGGTATTGTATTACTGAAACTAGTTTTTGCCTAAAATTTTTGACAGGAACTCACTCTCTTGTAATGAGCGAGACAGGGGCCGACTTTCCTTCCTCCTTCTTTTCGTCCTTCTTCTCATCCTTCTTTTCTCCTCCACCTCCTCCCGATCCTCCACTGCCACAAGCAGCTGTGAGAGCGATGAAGAAGAAGAGAAGGGTCAGACGAGCGAACATTCTTGGGATTGGCTAGAAAGATAGGAAAAATGAGGAAAAGTGTGAAAATGAGGGAAAGTGCAGCTGATGATGTTGAACTGACTCCACTCTGCCTTTATAGTCATGATGAGCCATTGTGAGTAGCGTGGATGCCGTAACTTCTAATGGGCCGTCTGAAATTTCGAAAATCACTTAGTGCTCTCTCTTTTCGTCTTTGATAGCCAAGGAAGACTAACAAAGACGATTCAGAAGATCACGAATGGAAAGAATGATCTCTTCATTTCGCACAAACTCTCACTGGTCAGAGAAAGAAAAGAGCACACGACATGGGAGGCCCATTACTTTCTAAGTAGGGATGTTAGGGTGAAGAATTCTTCTCTTCATTCCGCATGCTCTTTCACCGGTCACAGATGCGAGAGAGAACGCAGAATGGAGAGACGGATTCTTCACACTGACTGCCCTATTTCTAAGCCATGGCTACGTTGAGGCGGATCGTCGTTCATCGATGTCGTTATGGGCGTCAATTAAGATGATGGGACGACGAGGCAAACTAAAAGTTCGCTGGATGACTAAGGATGTCATTCACGCTTTCTAGTTTCCTAGACACAATGACAATCCGTTGAAGATGCGACTTTCGCTCTTTATTCTGCTTGCTGTATGCATTCTCACAGTTGAGGCATGCAGCTCGGGCGGCGGTGGGAAAGGTTACTTTTCGGAAATTTAAAACGAAATAAAGTAGGAAATTTGAGGTGGTTCGTCGTCTTCTGGAGGCGGAGGTGGAGGCAAGAAGGAGAAGGAGAAGGATCCAATGGAAGTTGAGATTCCGAAGAGGTGAATGGTTTCTTATTGGATCGATCAACTTCAAATATTCATTCATTCATTATTTATTCCGTCAGGATAATGCACATGAAAATACGATAGAAAAAAATTCGTAAATTTATCTTCCAGAAAGCGCGAGGCCGTGAATGATGATTTTCCCAGCATCTCTA
Source organism: Pristionchus arcanus (assembly GCA_900490705.1). NCBI lineage: Eukaryota > Metazoa > Nematoda > Chromadorea > Rhabditida > Neodiplogasteridae > Pristionchus > Pristionchus arcanus. The sequence goes on from LS486749.1 coordinate 120,097, forward strand.
CCAAGGGCGAGAACGAAATCACAGAAAATGCCATCAGACAGGTTATAATTATCTCCAAACAGTAATATCTATTGCAAATTGCAGATTGATGATCCGACTGCCGAACAGGAAGGATTCTTCAACAATTGAATCATCCATTTTACTCGTAGATGCATATGTAAACTTTCACGAATAAAATTGTTCAATTTGCATTTGGCCTTGACAAACTACAAATAATCAATTCCCCTCCGATCTCTCCCCTCATTCCATTCCTCATTCCTCCTCTCGAGTGGTCCTCGATGCGTCTCCTCTTCCTCCTCCCTTCCCTTCTCCTCCTTCTCTCGCCCGTCTCCCCTCTTCGAACGTACCCGAACAAGTGCGAGACTTGCATAGAGGTTTGCCTGATTTTCTTGTTTCCCCCCCATTTGAATGCCATTCGAAAGATGTCGTCCTGCACAATAGCTCGAACAGAAGTCTGGCTGCCCTGATACCGTTATGGATTTTGCAGTCGTACGTCCTAGCGTTGTCGTTAGGGCAGGCAAAAATTGTCTGAACCGACCGATCCCGTCTTGAGTTGTGCGACAGGAATGAAGAGGAGAGAGAAATGATCTCTCGAAACTCCAATATTTTTAACTTTGCTCACGTCACCAAAAATAATTCCACTTTTGTGGAATCGTAAAACACAAGAAAATGCCAAATTTCCCGTTGAGATACGATAGAATAATGTAGTTCGATGGAACGGTAATCATATTTGTGACTCAAATTCATCGAGAAAATTGTTTTCTATTTTTTCTTCCTTATCAAAATCGCCATTTTGAGTTGGGACAATAATTGTCTGAACTTTTGAGACAATTATTGTCTGAGACAACGACCTGTCCGAAAAGTTCGGAATGAAATTGTCTGAGACAATCCATTGGACAATTTTTGCCAACCCTAGTTGTCGTACGACTGTGGAATCGCTGGACGTGGATACACCTTACCTTACCGTTTTTTTGAAAGCATCATTGCAGATGGTATCGTACATGCTTCGGGACGCGAACGATTGGGTTGACGGGCATACGCTCACGCGCGATATGATGCAGGGATTCGAGGCTTGTTTGTGCTATTTTTTGAAGCCAAAGATCACTGAAATTCAAAATATCACTCTAATCGCAAAATTGGCGTCAGATAAATGATCGATTGTAATTAATTATTATAACATGATTGACTACAGTAATCTATAAACAACGTATCCTTATTCTACCGTACTCAGGTGTACTACCCGAAAAACTCCCTGAATACCGTATCCTCATCCAGAACACCGAAAACCCCTCTGCAGGTGTACTGCTATCATCACGTGGGCGGGACGGAGGCGATGTGCAGCGATTTCACGAATATGATCAGGAAGGGAGATCTCTTCAAGATATTTTGGAGCGTCACGGAAAAGTGCAGAAAGTGAGAATGGAGTACTGTGGGAATACTGTAGAGTAGCCAGAGCAGAGAAGTGGGCGGAGCTAAGCCCATTCAACCATCCCATTTGCAGAAGAATGGCCGAGATTGGAAGCCCGTCGAAGAAATTCAACCTCCAATGGGGCTGCCCATCCACTGTGAGTTAGTGTTTCGTGCGAGTGAACAGAACGGAATCAGAGATTATCGACTCTTGGAGAATAATAGAGACGCTCCCAATAGATGCTTTTCTGAGATCGTAATATCCTCAAGTATCCTTAATTATCGATTTTTTTCCTGATCGATTACGGTAACCATGCATGAATATAATTGCAGCCGGACTGCATCTGTCTCAATCTGCAGCAGTGCGATTCGATGAAGAAGATGGGCTGGCAGAGATCGCGCCATGCTGAGTGCAGGTGAGGACTCTCATTTCTCGTGTCCATTTTCCGACCACTTGGGAGTTTCCGCCAGGAGAACCAGTTTTTCCCTATCCACCAGCAACCGGTCACCAACTGACCACGATACACCAGAGTAGACGACGATTATAGTCTGGTGTGCACCCAAATTGGATCCAAGCAAATTCCCAAGTTGCGACCATGCTCCCAAAACTCTTTTCTGTTTGGATCAAAGTCGGGTACGCCAACGAGAAGGGAGAGGGGACAGTCAGAGCAAATCGTATCAATCATCGATTCATTCAGTGACCTGAACATGGACGCTCTTGAGGAATTCCTGGACGTCTTCAAGAGGATCGGTCTGTTATTTTTAAATTTATTTTTTTTTTATATATATTTTACCCACGATAATAATCATCATTAGTTGTCGTCATTTCTTCACACAATTTTACAGCGCTTCAAAAAGTGCTGGAAACTAAGAGGCGATTATTTCGAACTCTATTATTTCTCATTTTCTTCTTCAATCATCTCCTTCTTTCAGAATACACCGCCTTCGATTCGGACATTCTGTAAGCCGAATAACGAGAAGAAACGAAAATCAAAACCTTTCGTGGATAAAGAATCTTTGCTATCGAATGTGTTCAAGATTGTAATGAATGTGCATGGAATTTTATCAGTGTGAACGGGGGAAATGTAACAGGAGTAGAAAATGGAATGGAGTTTACTTTGCTCCACACTCGCTCATACAATGATAACATTGAGTTCGTGATCAGAGAACACTCATGATTTTATTTGACCGCAAACATTTCTGTTTCGTGCTCTTCTCTAGTGTTCTTTTGACCGAAAAGTTTTCCATCTATCACTCAGTATCATTCACAAAAATGTTAGAGATAGTAGCTCCCTCGACAATTGCAAATTATTTCAACCTTATTCATGTAAATTATTCGAGACTGAGGCAAGTATTTCAACTCTTTTCCTCAGTTTAGGGAATTATAATTTTAGATCTGAACCACCTTACTGTGTGGGCACACTCGTTCCGGATAAAACATTCGGAGGGCTGATTGTTTCTCAGGTACACTGACTGTTGAAATATCCTGATTTACCTGTTGAAATATCCTGATTATTCAGGCCGTTAGCTCATTTCTCGCAATCAACCCCGGCTTGATTCCACATTCAGTCAATTACAAATTCATCGCTCCCGGTAGACAAAAATAATTTTTCCACACATGTTCCTGTGTGTTTCAGTCTCAACAAATGCTCCTCTTGAATTTGAGCTGGGCTATTACAACAATGCAAATATTGTTTCGATTCGTGTCTTTCAAAACGGGAATCATGTCGGAACGGGACACATTAGGGTTTGTCTGCTCACATTTCTGTATTGTAAATAATTATCTATAGTATTCCCAAACCGCCGATTTTCTGGACTCTTGCCCTTTCGTTTTCTCCGACTACGGATCCCACAGAGACTACCCTAATACGGTAGAGCTCGCGCAATCAATGCGCGGACGAATGAAAAAAGTTGTTGAGGTAGGCCGTTTGAAAGAAAAAACACAAATTGATCTATTACTCACACGTTCAGGAATTCAGCAAGCTGCCGCTTGAAATCAAGCTTGTCGAATCGCCTAATTTTCCAATCAGCGAGACCGATCGATTGGCGCTGTGGCTGAGATTCAAACCGGAGTTTCACGGTGTTGGAAAAGTCGTTTTCAAAATTTAAAATGATCGATATAGACAATCTCAAGAACGTCGATGGGCTTGCCGTTGCATTGTACATTTCCGACTTTTTGATTCTCCTGGAAGCGATGGATATTTATCAGAAATCGAAGATCAAGGCAAGATCAACGATTGATCTTTGATCTCCTGTTGTTTATTCAGATCAAAGCAGGTGCCTCTCTGCATCATTCAGTGAGAATTCACGAGACAAATCTTGATGTAAGAATTCCCAACGATTTTCTAATCAATGGAAATTATTTTTGAGCCGTGTGGTTGGTATCTGACAGTCATCGAATGCGAGGTGATCTCCTACGGAAGAGTTCGACTGGAATCTCGTGTTTTCAATGAGGATAGGAAGTGTGTGATGACGGTATTGCAAGAGGGCTACCTCCAAAGATTGGAGGAAGACAGGGCAAAGCTGTGATGGAATAATAGCAAATAAAGATTTATCGTGATGCTTGTATCGAGGAGTGATTAGGCCTTGGAGAGACGAATAGTATCGAACGAACCGCATTTGACAAAGCCGTGCGAGACCTGAAATTAGATGTCTTGAGTAAAGTGGGTGGATGGGATTTTCTTACATCCTTGATCTCATTCACAGCCGCTTGAACGAATTGGGTGACTCTCTGACAGTGTTCAACCTCGCCAACCACACGGAAACGAACGCCGAATCTGAAGTCAATGATAAGATTTCATAAGCGCAGCTTAAGATGGGGTTGGATTACAGACAGCGACTAACTTTCCTTGAGCGTTTTCGGCCTCTCTATCGATGGCGTTGAGAGTGTTGAAGCTCAGGCCAGAGGATGATGAGAATTCGTGGATCTAAAAGCTCTATTTATTCGATTGTCCATCCCCTCCCCTCGCCAGGAAACTCCAGGAGTCTTACCTCCTTCTCAACCTTGTCCATATCCTGTTTGTGAGTAAGGGGCGAGAATGGTTTGGATGAAACGATGACAGAGATGACGTCATCGGAGAGGGAACGTCTCCTAAAATCATTGCTTACTAATCTGAAGATGCAAATGTCTAATTTTCTAACGTGATGCCATGAACTCATCTGAGGCCGGTTGCCAAAGAATCAGCAATGGGCTGGCACAGCGAAATTTTCAGAAATTGTGAAAACTTGGGAATAGAGGTTTTCAAGGGTGGTGATCATCCCTACCACCTTCATTTTGCACCAACTCGACCGGTGCAGCCGTGCTGCAACCATGCTGCATTATGCCTTTTGTGGGTATCTCGTTTCCCGGTGGATGAAACTTTCTGAAAATTTGATCACTGGTGTAATCGACGATGGCGAGTCGAATCGTAATACTCCTGTTCATGAAAAATGCAAACTGCTCCAAATAAATTTAGTTTCTCGAATACTAGGGGCGGGTGAAACTAGTTCTTCACATTGTCAGATGCGCCTCATTCAGGGGATCATTTTTCATATGCAGGGTATGGAGAAAAGTACTCAACTTCATATTTTAAAAATTACTTTTATCTTCACATTTCCACATTTTCCCTTGCACACCGCGCGATTCTTGTGTTGAATGGGGGAATGAAATGACTCTCTCAATGCGATCTCTACCAAAAACAGGTGGAAAAGGAGAAAATGTAAGGATAAAAGTAATTTTTAAAATATGAAGTTGAGTACTTTTCTCCACACCCTGAATATGAAAAATGATCCCCAGAATGGGGCGCATCTGACCATGTGAAGATCTAGTTTCACCCGGACCTGGTATTCGAGAAAATAAATTTATTTGGAGCAGTTTGCATTTTTCATGAACAGGAGTATTACGATTCGACTCGCCATCGTCGATTACACCAGTGATCAAATTTTCAGAAAGTTTCATCCACCGGGAAACGAGATACCCACAAAAGGCACAATGCAGCATGGTTGCAGCACGGCTGCACCGGTCGAGTTGGTGCAAAATGAAGGTGGTAGGGATGATCACCACCCTTGAAAACCTCTATTCCCAAGTTTTCACAATTTCTGAAAATTTCGCTGTGCCAGCAGCTGGAGGCGATTGCCTGACTCTTTCGCAACCGGCCTCATCTAAGTGTAAAAGGCATTAATTTTTGATACGGTTATGATTCAACTAACTTCCTGCTGGAGCCTCCTGATCCGCCACCTGAAGATCCCCCTGAGGATCCACCACCCGATCCTCCTCCCTTTTCTCCTCCTCCTCCTCCACTGCTTCCGCACGCTGCTGTTAGGGCGAAGAGGAAGAAGAGAAGGGTCAGACGAGCGAACATGAATTGACTAGACTGAAATTTTTGTTCTATTAAAAAAGAAACGGAAACGAGAGAATGCTTTGATTGTGAGTAAGATTGAATCTGCGATGATGCTTCGACACCGCCTCAGCCTTTTTTTATACCCACCTCTGACATTGTCGTGAGTAGACTTTGAAAAATAACATCTTGGCAACAATGCAATCGATTGCGAAGGAATTTTCGCAATCACTCATTCTTCATTTCTCACTTTGCTAGAGCGGTCTCGCAAACGATTGTTTATTTACCTCGCAATCGATTGCGAAGTGCAACGAATGAAACCGGCCGAAGGAGAGGAGGAGAGCAAGAATGAGGGAGATGCAAATTGTTGCAAATAATATCGCAATCGTTTGCGAAACCGCTTTACGAGGGTGAGAGATTGCGGAATGAAACAAATGATCATTTTGTTTTACAAACTCTAGTCGTGAGGTTGTAATTCTCGATTGCCTATTGGTGGTTTTGAGATCAGGTACAATTTTCTATATTGAACAGTCCTCTTCTTTTTCTGCACTATCTCCCCTGAACTCTCCATGAGTCACAGATGAAAATTGGCTTGACAAGAAATGCCTCTCCCCAATCCGCTTGAACGCTAACAGCTCTGATCTATGAGAAAGGGTTCGAAACGCAAAGACCATTTCTCTCGCCAAGATCAGGTCGTTAGATCACATCGTTGTGCTTTTTCCTCGTGTGCGATCTTTATTGAAGCGCTGAACGATGCGTTGATGGGCAAGGACAAACTCTGGAGGCACTGGTAAAGATCACTTCCTTTTTCGTTTCTGATTCATTCCCAATTCTTTGATCACAATCCAACGTGCTCATTTTAACTGGCATTTTTTTCTGAACAGTGAAATTTCGATTGATATTTTTCAGTGATGATTCGTACAGTGACCCTTCTCGCACTGATGGCTCTAGTAACGCAATCTTGCGCTTCCAGCGATGGTGCGTTCACTTTTTAAAATTTTATTTTTAGTTTTCAATTACCACAATCGCAGGTGGCACTTCTTCCTCTAGTAGTCAAGAACAGGATATCGAAGCAGGTGCGCTGCTACCCGTTATCCCTTTTATTCCAGTCCAAAGGAGTCAAGAACGGCAACAAGTATTCGGCTTTAGGCAGGTATGCGATTGTTTTCCGTCGTCCCAAAAAAATGAAAACTTTCAGATAGACTTTCCCCAATTTGAATCACGAGGAAGGCTATTGAACATGTAATTATCTTTGTTTTACCCTTTTTTAAATTGTAAATCTGTTTATCCGTATCAATTGAGGCATTGAATCACATATATTAAGTAGCAAACCCGTTAGTGAGATCCTAACAACAACAAATAAACAAGCAATCATCAACTAGGAAACATTCGTGCCTTCATCTGTACTTTCTTCTCTCCATCCAATTCCAGTGAGGTCCACTCATGAGGGAAGAATTCATTCGGGTCAAGATGGTCACCGAATCGATCACCCTTCGCATAGATGGTGCTGTAGTAGACCTGAGGAGAGATCAAAGATCACTATCTCGAAAATAATTAATTACCTTCTGCCCCTTAGACACGTAGGCCAACCACCATCCGAACGTCGAAGCTGGGGCTAAAATAGTCTTTGAACTGTGATCTTTGATCTCTTGTTACCTGTGAGGAGTACGGTATCACAGTATATCTCTGAGAACTGCCAATCGACAGAGGCTGATGAGGTGCGAGGAGAGCGGGGAAGGACGACTGTTTCGGCACTGAATCATTCTTTGAGTCTAGTTAATAAATTCATTGAGAAAAATTCAAAAAAAAAATAAATTACGATGGCTATTTAGAAATATATGATCTTTGATCTCCCTCCACTCCTCCATTTCACTCTTACCCATTTATCCCTTTCGTCGTCTCCGTCTGCCAGTACAGATCGTCACCGATCATGATGACGAGAGGGCGCTTGATGGATGAATCTGCAATATTCTAATAATCATAATAATCGAGGACAAGGATGCACATCGGCTTCGGTATTATTTTATCTTTAGTCTTCCCTCAGCATTTTATCTTTATGTAATATTTCGTTATTTATGACAACAATCTGTTCTTAAAAAACTCACCCATCTGCTTGAGCAAGTACTCCACCGCATTCACAGTGAACTCTTCCGTGGAAGGGGCCTGTTCATAAGAGCGAAGGAAGTCACCCCGACGAGAGTGAACACACAATCTGAGAAAAATCATTCATATTTGTGTTATTGTATTGTGTTAATATGATTGGACCACGCACCAGCATCAAAAGTTGGAAATTAGAAATCTGTAGATCCAGTTTTGAAACGAGCGGTAAAAGGTTCATTCCATATTCAATGGACACGAAGTCGTACTCACTGCTAGGACAGTGACTATTTCAGTGACTATTAGTGACTATGAGCATTTATTTTCAATTAAGTATTTCTTTGGTTACATTTTGGAGGATGATTATTTTCATTTTCATACAAGGGGTGCAATGGATGGAATTTTTTTAGCCGTGGATCGACGAATAACCAAAATGTTAAAGCAAGAATCGCTGATAGGGACGAGGCGAAACGTATCTGATTATTCATTGCGTTTCAAATTTTTGAGGCAATGAGAAATAGAGATGACTAAGTAGAGATTACTTGTGATCGAATGAATCCAGCTTCTTCTTGTCTAATAATTCCCCTCTAGCGATGGATCGAAGAGTTTCATTCACTGCCAGCAATCGACGAACCTCCGAGAGAGGAAGGGATGAGAAGTACTTGAAACTCTGCAAAGAAATGGAAAGTTTGATCTTTGATCTTTCCCAAAAGCATCAGTACCTGGAGATACTGCACCTTCACAGACACGACAGGCCCCTCTGCCTCGATTCGCTTCCAGGCCGGATTGAATCGGCAGCAGTGAAAGGAGAGATAGTTGAACACGGGACCGAAGGGGATCTGCAAAAATGAAATCGTGAAAGCTCTTGATTTTTCACATTTCTCTCTTTTCCTGGAAATAACGATACAGATCTCACTAATACATGAATCGCACGATAAAAATGTGACTAACAATTTCATTGGATACATTCCATCGCATCTCCCCGATCAGATTCGTGAATTCCGGATATTTCATCCGCATTTTATCGTAGACTGTTTGATGAACGACCAACGTTCTGAAAATACCAAATTTTCGCTTCTTTTCGGATGTGTTTCAGCAATACTTTAACATTGCTGAAGGTAGATTTGCGATGATTGCATGTAGGTATCTTCTTTAAAAAAACAAAGAATAAATAAATTATCTACCTTCCCATCTTCCTCGCTAGAGTGATCACTCCCATCAATTCGAAGACCAGATTACCCAGTCCGGATCCATCGTTGAATGCGAAAAGGTCAACGATGAGGAATCGAGGAGCTCCGTAGAGTCTGTAATTATTTTTGATGGTCCCGAAATTTTTAATCACATAATTTTCAGGTAGGTAGCTTCATATTGACAACAAGCAGCAATCCAATAAAATCTGATTCTGGAATCTGCTGATCCAAAGCTTGCGATACCCCACCAAATATCCAGGTGATGCTCAAGATCAAAGATCACTTACTCCTCTATGAGCGTCTTTCCGTAGTATGAGTAGACTGCATTGTACAACACCTGCGATAGAACGAGAGCTGCGAGATATGGTAGGGCGGGCCGGATCCGAACCATGCATGGAACCGGAAAATAGACTTATTTGATGATCGCCTGGCACCTGGTAGATGGATAAGTAATGAAGTGGGTTATGAGCTTTGAAAACTTTTTTTAGGATAAGGATGAAAATATGCTTCAACAATCCTGTATTATTCATGAGTCTGGATCTTTTTCGATACTCGCGAGGTTGTCTCAAAAAAAAACACACACACACAAAAGTAACGCTTGTGCAAGTCTAGTTTCACTGACAGCTCAAAAAATATTTTTTTTTCTGCTTGAGGTATGAGAAAAATTTCCCAGACCGATGCAATATTTTTCAACAAGAGTGCCAGTTTAGATTGTAATTAAGCACGATACATGGGTAGCCAGTTCAAGTGCAACGATGTTTACATAATTTACTGGAAGAAATAATTCGCAACATGCTCGCAAAAGCATGATCCACTGTTCAGCAAAAATTGAGTGAGGAACAAATGCAACCGACACAGAAGGAATTGCCCCTTGGGGGAAGAGAAGTTGAGGGGTGAGTTAGTAGCGTTGGAAATGGGCAAGTTAGAGAGAGGGAGAAAAGAGGAAGAGGAGTTGTTGTCAGGGTGATGACGGGTTGGAAATTCAACCCGGCTCTCTTCATGGGGGTGTTTTACAATGCGGAACGGCTCTAGAGGCTTATCGGCTTTGCGAGAAGGACGAAGTAGGATAATTCGGTTCGGGCACGAAAAAGGAAGGGGCGAATGGCAACAAAAATAGTAGCTAATTTGCATCAAGCGAGACCGCTCGAGGGTTAGCTCGTAGAATGAGGAAAGATTTTCTTTTCCGACTAATAAATAGCGCTTGTCGGCTCGACATTTGAAACTAAAATTTGCCTCACTATAGCGAGAATGAGTCATTTTTTCAAGCTATTCTTCTAGTTTGAATAGAAGAAAAAAGGGAGGAAGAGAGGAAACAAAAATAGAAACTGCTAATTTCGCGTTGCGTTTAGCGAGCGAGATCGACGAAATAGCTTTCAGAATATTTTTTAGCTTTATAGTCCTACTAATAACGTTGCGCTTGTCTGCTCGACATTTGATACGTAAGAAGACTCTCACTATCGAATGAGTCATTGCTTGCGTGCGATAGTGCTCTCCTCCTTTCGAAGGCTTTTCTGTAGCCAGACGGACCGAGAGGTTGCAATGGAGAATGTGAAAGCGATAACAGTACAGAGCGTGAGAGGAATTCGTCGTATATTTGGCTCTCTCGAATGAGTCAGAACGGGCGCAAAGAGGGCAATTGCCTCTCTCGGACTCTCAAGGAAATGGCTTCGCATAAAATGAAGGCCTCTTTTCACGAAGACTCTCGTAGACTAGAGAGAAGGAGCATGCGAAATGTGGAAGCAATGGGAAATGAGAGAATGCGAGTAAGCTCTGTGAGATATGGAAAGAATACCATCAATTTTGCGGCGAATTCAGGAGCAAATAGAAAAAAAGTGTTCATTTTCAGCTGATCAATTGGAGCTGAAATGATATCGAATTCTTATCACTATCCATTATCTTGCCATGTTGTAATGTTATCGTGTAACCGGTTGAATGGGAAAAGAACATTTCTGTAAACAATGAAAGTGAAGTTACTAAAAAATCGTTTTATCGTTCTGATATGGCCATAATCCTTGAGCAACAACAGCACATATAACAATCAAATGGCGACTAGAAGAATCGTTCCCGTATTCCCACTGAACTCGTGCTTGGATCGAACTCCAATGCAGTCCACTCGTGTGGAAAGTAGTCCGAGGGATCCAGGGACCGATTGAATCCCCGTGGCTTCGAGAAGACTGCGTTGTAGAATACCTGAGGATCGGGGCAGTGCAAAAATGTAACGAATCTCTCATTTCGCAATACTCTCTCGATGCCTCTATCCGTCGAGAGAGCATTGTGTAATGAAAGACCGTTAAATTTTTGCACAGCCATGATGCGGATTAGGATCTTCAATACCAGAGAGGACTTGTTTCAGAGAAAACTCAAAGAGACTTCAGAAAAAGAAGAAGATGGAAATGAGAAAACGTACATGCTTGCTCTTGGCCTGGTACGCCAGCCACCAACCGAATGTGGATGAGGAGGCTGCAATGAAGGAAACGTAATCGTGAGATTATTTTCTATTCTGCGCGTAATTGACATTTTACTACCGTTCGATGGACGGAGTTTGGAAGAGGCCGTGAGGAGGCGAGTGATCTACCAGCTCTCTTTCCCCTTCCTCTCTTCTAGACAATCGATTGCTCGCTAACCAGCACATTGAGTTTGCTGAGCATTTCAAACGCACGATAATAGTCGTTCTCTTGATGGAATTGAATCCGAAATTCCAATAAGAAGAACAACGCGTTTTGGCTGCTAGAGAAAGAGCGTGAGGAATGATGGGATAATGGAACTTTATTGGAATTCCACTGGAGTTCAAATCCAATGAGAATTCACGAAGAGAACAATGGTCGTGTACGAGCTCAATCCGCAATAATTGTCTCGCACGTCGGTGAGAAAATGTATATAAAAAAGAAGAGAATCTGAGCAGTATTTCTAGCTCTACTATCTATCGATTGATTTTATTTTTTGATAAGGGTCTGCAAAACAATTGGTTTATGCTGGATTGATTGACTACGAAGGACGCGTGAAACTCAACGGAATCAAGAACGGGAAGAGAATATTTGGAAAATTTCAAAAGGGGCAAAAAAAAAAGATATTTGATTGATGAATCAGAAATGCGCGTGTACTTGAAATGTACTTGGGAATGGGCTGATTGTGAGTTGGGCCCGAGGGTTGTGGATTTTCCAATAATTTAGTGATTCGAGATTCGAGATTTTCTGCTTACCTGTTAGCAGGACGGAATCGCAGTACGTTCGTGCGAAATGCCACGCGGCAACTGCCGGCAAACTGCTGTTGGAGGGAAGGAGAAGGGCCGGAGTTCTGGAATGATCTTTGATCTTTGAAGTCTACAATAGGCGAAATCTACTTTTTTTCACGTTGTCAACAAAAACAATGGTCTCACCGATAAAGACTCTTGATGATCTCCCTCTGCCACTCTTGATCATCGCCGATCATAACGATAAGAGGAGAAGAGGAGTCGAATTGCGAGCGAACTGAATGGGAGAAATTGATGCACAGTTTTTGTATGCCCACGCTGGTTCTAATCGATTTTATTCGAAGACTTCTCTTTTTGAGATCGCCTTGAAACTCAACCGATACTATGAACTTATTGTGTTCCTCTTTTTTGAGTCAGAATCGAGAAAAACTAACCATGCCCCTGCATGAACTCAATTGCTGGCAGCGTAAACAATTCATTGGATGCAGCGTGCTGTCGGGAAGAGATGAAGTCTCCACGACGAGAGTGAACACATAGCCTGGAATTGATTGTATATTTTTTGTGCACCAAGCGCCTACGCAAGCGCCTACGATCATCTATGCAACAAGCAGAGGTAATAGATCGTTGAAACGTATTCGAAATTGAAACATAATGTTCATTATTAGGCAAAGTAGATGCTGGGTGCTCTCCCGCCTCTTTTGGCAAATTTACGCTAAAATCAACACGAATACCTATGATCGTAGTGCATGAGCTCGTCCCGATCGATGAGATGACGGGCTGCCTTGTGTTTGAGTTGATGGGGAAGCTGAATGTGGGCAGAGATCAAAGATCAAAAGGGGCGGAGCTAACCTCTATCAACGAGAGAATCTCCTCTCGAGACAGAACGGAGGAGAAGTACTTGAAGCTCTGGAATGACTTGGTATTCGCGTATCGGTATTTTGCACGAATAATATCAGAATTATTCATCGCTTTCTGGAATAAAAAGAGGATGAGCAAAATAAATAAATAAATTGTAAATACCTGTAGATGGAACACTTGGGCATTGACGCGCTCCTCCTGTTCGTGCTTGGTCAGCTCGTCAAGGATGGAGGGGTGATACCTGCGAAAAACACTTGTATGCCTCCTCGTTGCCCTTGATCTTTGATTTTTCCCCGATTCCTATTCCTCATGCACATAGGGTAGATTCACATTCGAAAGCGTGTTAGGTACGTTTCCCAAGATTACCGATATTCAGCACCATATTCGACATTTCTGAAGTAAATGAATGCGAGATACCTGCAGCAGGAGTGCAGATCCAGTCGCAGTCGCGGGCTCTGAAATTGATCTTTTTTATCGTCCTATTCTGATTCGGTTGAGTTTCAATTGTTCTACTGAAAGACATCGATGCATTCACTTTCAATGAGTTCATTCAAGCATTGATTACAAAAAAAAACAATACTATTTAATTTTCAGTGATGCTTGGGATTGTTAATTTGACAATCTACCGTTAATTCTTGATGAGTCAGCCCATTTTATCCATAATTCATGAGTTCACGATTGATTCTTTGTGGATTCCATTGATTCCCTTTCCCCTAATTCTATGCTTAGAAATATTTCGTATGAGTTTTACTTGTACGACTAAACGTGCGTGCGCCCATAATTGATGCGAATTCTCAGGTATTCAAAAAAAAATTCTTATTGTTGACATCACTCACGCCATTTGGTGATTAGAAAGCACATCATCGGTGTAATTGCTCCCCCCCTTTTGATGCTCAAAGACAGTTCATTTGCCTCCCTGATCCCTTCCCCCAGGGGAGTGCTTCGTGAGAGGAGAAACGACCTGTTTACGTCCCCCGAATGAGCACGGTTGTGCCAGAATTAGTCGGACCGGGAAGAGAGCCGCGGATGAGGGGAGACTTGTTCATACATCGAATCAGCACTGTTGTGCCCCCAAATAGGAGTGGCTTGTCAAGCAATGACCACTTCTCATTTTGCGTGCTCTCTCGTCTCTCTGACCGGTGAGACAGTATGCGAAATGAAGAGATCAGTTTCCGGGAGGAGAACCGGGGAATAAGAGAGAGTCGTACGCCGAATGGGGCACTACGGAACAGTTGTCAGCCAATGGGAATGAGCTGTTTCCGTTGAGTGATGGAGACGGTGGGAAACAACTTCCCGAAGTAAACATGATTTCTCTAGCTTCAGCAGCTTTAGTCCAGTGTTCGCGGCCGAGAAGTGTTATGACAGAGAAGCGTTCATGTACCAACTATCCGAGTTTCCGACGATGAATTGAGCAGCCGAGATGGCTTATCTATCTCACCTTTAATTCCTCCTCTCCGCATCGCACGAATGTCTCCAGCAATCTAGGCAGATCCCTGTGGTGATCGTCGTGGAAATGATCGTAGTAGGGAGCGGGGAGGGCGGGTTTCCTGATTATTGATTAATTAATTAATTTCAATTAAATTTAAATTTAAAACAAACCTCCCCAGTGTCCTCGCGATCCCGATGAGCGAGATCAGTTCGAAGACGTGATTGGCGAGACCGGCCTGGAAATAAACAGAAGAGTTCGAAATACGGATGATCTTCTCTTCATTCCTCGTACAACCTCACCGGCCAGAGTGACGAGAGAGCACGCTGAATGAAGAGACGATTACCCGTATTTCGAACTCTAATGAACATTATCTTCATTCTTAAGAATTCGTTGTCACGCCGTTCATCACGATTCGTCATGAAACGTCACATGTAACGGACAGTTCATGGAACGACGGACAACGAATTCATGAATTCTGCTCACACTCTCGTTTCTCGTAGAAAAGGAGTGTGTAAAATGAGAAAACGGCAGGTTTCTATTCGAGCTCTCTTTCTATTTGAGCTAATTGTCTCTAGGCAATGAATAGGATAAGAATACCGAAAATAGATGGACTACCTTGAAGTCCACCGACGAAAGATGCCCGATCAGTAATCGATGGGGAGGCGTGGGATGAGGAAGAGAACGTTTGGATTGAACCCTGCGAACTGGTTGTTACCTTGTGTTATGCAGATCTTGGAAATCAGATTTGTATGATGCATTGTTTTAAACCCGTTTGCCCACAACACATTGATTTGCCCTGAGCTGCAATGCTTTTGAGGATTGCGTGAAACATAACCGAAATGTAATACTGATTCGTAGCATGGCATCCCTTCATCTCGCAAATGAGGCTCGTAAAGTAACGCAATACTACTCCAATGTTGCATTGCCTTGCGTTCACTTCCTTTTCCAATTGGTTCCATTGTATGATTCGTAGGTTACAGGAAGTGAGAGAGTATGGGAAATGGAGAGACAGTGAGAACAAGGATTTGCTGCTGACTAAATGGACTACTAAATCCCATTTTCTCGTCAGGACCTATCACGAGATTGCAACAAGAGTGTAAGGGAGAAGGAAGTGATCCGATTTGGCAAGACTAATTTATTTGACGGAAGCATCAAAACATCAAAATATGTCAAAATACCAAAACAAGTCGATAAATCAGCTTCGCGGCCCATTGCGTGATCACTTGGCAACAGAAAGCGTGAGAAGAGACGAAATGCGTTGTAGTATTAGTCTACTTCACCCCAACCCTAGCAATTTATAGCTATTCGCACGAATGCATCAGTCGAAATAATGTTCGCTATGACCGGTGAGTGAGGGAAATGGAGAAAGACGGAATCTTCACCCTGATTCACGAACCTCTTTTGCTGAAGTGTCTGCATTTCTGACTGATTGACGACCGAGATCGAAATCATTGTGATGATGAAAACTAAAAAAACTAAAATTTATCTTTTTTTTATTTCGAAAAATCGTAGTCGTAAACTGACGGGAGAGCGCGATATCGCTCCGAAAATGCATTGGGACAAGAGAGAAATGCATTGGGACTGTTTTTTGTACTCGAATTTTTTAAAATCTTTTTCATGTGGATGTGGAGTCGGAATCAATTCAATCGTGTCCACCTACATTTACGAAATGCGTGAAACTCAATCAAACAATTGATCACCTGAAATGAGCAGCAATAGCAGCAGCTGCAGCATGGATGCTGCGCCGTAGGCCGCCGGAAAGCGGGACATGACGCGAGGAGGAATGCTTGAAGGACGGATGATTGGAGGGGGATATAAATCGAGAAGATCATACTATTCGCAAAGAAAGTAGACGAAACACGAAATAATGTGGAGAATATATGGTAGAAGTTTTCGCGGAGATTCGAAAATTTCAACAACTCTGAGACAAATACGCGCTGTGATGATTAGAGCTCGAAATACGATTCTTCATTTCAAATCCGAATCGCGCACTCTAGTGGCCGGCACTTTTTTGGATGAGTTTCAGGAATGCTTCAAGTGCAAATGGATCAAAGTGTTGCATTGATCTTAGCAGGTCCAGAAAAAAAGAATAATTGCGATCACTGATTAATTCATTGCGAATGGATTCACACCTTTTCAGCAGTATTGCTAGATAGAAACCTTGACCTACACATCAACACAAAGAATGAAAAAGGCGCGAGAATGTGCATGATCCATGCCCTCTTCGGCTCGAGAATTCATCTCTGGCAACAATAATTTTGCTTCGTCCCCTTGTGAATAGCCTCATGGAATATTCAGAAGCTCGCAAAAAAAGAGTGGAATGAAGAATAGAGAACAGAATGAGTGAAGAGGAGGAGGCGGAGGTCTTGACTCTCTTCATTTCTTTCTCGTGGCTCTGACTGGTGAGATAGTGTGCGAAATGAGGAGATTTAGGAGGAGAATCATCGAATTGTTGAGTGGGAGGAGGGGGAACAGGCGTACAAAGGAACAAAGAGTTGTGATGGATGGAAGGATTAAGCCGTGATTGAAGGCTTGTAAGCGGAATAGCAAAACGATGTTTTCGCAGGAATCCAGGACAGTGAATTATAGTCGTTTTCCCCTAAATGGTGACGCGGGGTGTGATTTTTGATGAAGCGAAATCTGAAAGACCTTTCCAGAAAGCCAGATAATAGAATGATACAGCAATAACACTAACAATACCATTGTGAACGCGTTCTATTGTAGTGGTGGCAAGATATTGCTCGCGCAAACAGAAAATTGGAGTACGGATAAATATTCCCAGGAGATTTGGTTCTCGAAAAAAGCGCTGGTTGACAATTGGACCCGTTGTCAAGGCGCTGAAAATCTTGGCTATTCACTTTTTGGCCCAGTTGTTTTCTCAAAGAGCATTTCAACCCTATCATTGTCCTTGCAGACCCGCACTAAGCTCAAGAAATGAAGAAGTCAAAAAGTCAAAAAAGTGAGAATTTCGAAAAAAAAATAAAGTGAATGCACCAGTCTATAATGGGCGCCAGATAGATGGAAAATGAGCAGCGAGCAATAGGGGAAATTGGCGCTTCTTTTCTTCGCCTGTGAGAAGGAAGGACTGACGCTTCATCTTTTCGGTTAGAGAAAGCGAGAGATAAAGGGAATACGAGAGAGTCAGACGAAAAACGGGAACGTGGCGGAGGAAATGGACTTGGAAGCGACGGGACGACGTAGAGGGGGAAATTGAATCAGAGCAGGACGAGGGATCAACGGATTGAAAGAGGTCAAACCAATTGTCGTGCCACTCTTTTCCCCTCGTTTTTCCTGGTAGATGCTTTTCTGGAGTTAGTAGGTACAGATTAGTGAAAAATATGGAAAAGAAGCTGGGCTACTGTCTCCGGGGCGACGAAATACGTATGCAATGTCGAGTTTATGGTGCATGAGCGACGAAAATCTGCATCCTCATCCTCGGGGCGTAATAGATGTTGAAGTTGTCATCGCGATTCATTTATCTCGGAGAGGATTGCAGGATACGTTTCAGGCCAATCAGAAAGGGGAATTAACACATTGCTAGATAATCGATGTTGCTGTGGTTTTCCAAGGAAAAAAAATAAATATTTGCGATTGTTGGTCAGAAAAGACTGGAGAAATCGGAGACTAAAATGAGTCAACCGAACTCGTGTTGTCCAATTTGGATGGAGAAACAAGAGAACATCAGGGCAATCTGATCCTCGGGACACGGGGGATGGCTAATGGGACAGAAACTTGCCGGCATAA
This sequence comes from Pristionchus arcanus, assembly GCA_900490705.1. Lineage (NCBI taxonomy): Eukaryota > Metazoa > Nematoda > Chromadorea > Rhabditida > Neodiplogasteridae > Pristionchus > Pristionchus arcanus. Next base: position 138,328 of record LS486749.1, read on the forward strand.
ATATGTCTCGACTTGTGCACGTGAGCATTAGTCAGGACCTGACCATAACATACCAGAATCCAGTACCCGGGGACGGATCTTCAGGGGAAAGTGAGATACTTGTGTAATGGTTTATCGGTTTATCAGAACCAAGAATAGATGATGGGCCATAGTAAATGAAATTCCTGTGTGGCTGGCAACCGTTGCAAAAAAAAATAAAGTGCGATTTGGTATAGTAGTGGAGAGTTTGGCAGCGACGAAGCAATAATGCCGAGAGAGTCTCTCTATAGCTCCCTTCTCCCTTTCCCTTTCCCTTTTGCGAAGAGAGAACAGTCCAAAGGGGAGGAGGGATTCATTCAGTAATTGTCTCACTCTCCTCTTTTCTAGTGCTTTCTCGCTCCAACTAACTTTTGAAGAACAGTCATTGAAATTCATTGCACTCGCGCTTGTTTTTGAAAAAAAAGTTCGGAGCGAATTTTACGATTTCGCATGCGTGCCGATTCGAACTACAGAAGGCCTTGCAGTTATGAGATTGCGAAGGAAGGAGATGGGGATCTCTCGTTTTCAATTATGGGTCGACGAAGGGGGGGAATGGGCACTTGAATGGTCTCTCTGGATGGTTAGAGAAGACGAGAGAGCGGGCAATTGGAGAGAGTTAGACGAGAATCAGGCGGTCGCTGTGGGCACTTGAGAAGGAATGAACAACGATGTGACAGGGAAAAGCATGTTTTCGCCCCGAGGAGATCGAGCGAAACTTGAGAAGAACGAGGCTAAAATTGGATGGGACTGTCGAATAGGGTTCACTTTTTCAGGTCATTCCGCCTATTCAGGCGACTAACCCGGTCGAATCCACCTGATCAGGTGGAATGAGTTTTCGAGGAATCATTTTGTGTCGCCTGATCTGTTTCGATGATTGAGTTAATATTTTTAGGCCGCCTGAAACTATCGAATATCTCTCTGTTAGGATTGTATGTAAATTGAAATATATTTTCTATTCACAGCGTGTCAGAGTGGATCGAAAACTCATTTGCGTGGCGGACGCCCATTTCCTCTCCTATCCTTTCCCTCCCTCTCATTTTGCGTGTCATTCTGCTCGTGGGTGGGTCGGCGGATTGAAATGTCAAATGAAGAAGGGAAAAAATGTTATAGCACCATTGAAACATAGCTCGAGTATCAATTTCATCAATTTTGTGCATCGATTTCTCTGTTGATCTATTTGTCAAATGAGGAAAACATTGCAGAAAACCTTCAAAAATAGACAAAAATTGCGAAAAACGGGTGTTTCGGCTACTCCAGGGGGTTCAACTCAATTAGGAAAAATGCTAAAAATATGGCACCTGTGCAGAACCTTGTCCAAACCCCTCCCGCATAGCGCTTCGGTTAGTATGGAATTTATTTTTGCCCCATTCACTTGCAGCATGCGATAATGCACGAAAAAGTAGGGTAAAATTGCGAAAAACGGGTGTTTCGGCTACTCCAGGGGGTTCAACTCAATTAGGAAAAATGCTAAAAATATGGCACCTGTGCAGAACCTTGTCCAAACCCCTCCCGCATAGCGCTTCGGTTAGTATGGAATTTATTTTTGCCCCATTCACTTGCAGCATGCGATAATGCACGAAAAAGTAGGGTAAAATTGCGAAAAACGGGTGTTTCGGCTACTCCAGGGGGTTCAACTCAATTAGGAAAAATGCTAAAAATATGGCACCTGTGCAGAACCTTGTCCAAACCCCTCCCGCATAGCGCTTCGGTTAGTATGGAATTTATTTTTGCCCCATTCACTTGCAGCATGCGATAATGCACGAAAAAGTAGGGTAAAATTGCGAAAAACGGGTGTTTCGGCTACTCCAGGGGGTTCAACTCAATTAGGAAAAATGCTAAAAATATGGCACCTGTGCAGAACCTTGTCCAAACCCCTCCCGCATAGCGCTTCGGTTAGTATGGAATTTATTTTTGCCCCATTCACTTGCAGCATGCGATAATGCACGAAAAAGTAGGGTAAAATTGCGAAAAACGGGTGTTTCGGCTACTCCAGGGGGTTCAACTCAATTAGGAAAAATGCTAAAAATATGGCACCTGTGCAGAACCTTGTCCAAACCCCTCCCGCATAGCGCTTCGGTTAGTATGGAATTTATTTTTGCCCCATTCACTTGCAGCATGCGATAATGCACGAAAAAGTAGGGTAAAATTGCGAAAAACGGGTGTTTCGGCTACTCCAGGGGGTTCAACTCAATTAGGAAAAATGCTAAAAATATGGCACCTGTGCAGAACCTTGTCCAAACCCCTCCCGCATAGCGCTTCGGTTAGTATGGAATTTATTTTTGCCCCATTCACTTGCAGCATGCGATAATGCACGAAAAAGTAGGGTAAAATTGCGAAAAACGGGTGTTTCGGCTACTCCAGGGGGTTCAACTCAATTAGGAAAAATGCTAAAAATATGGCACCTGTGATCAAAATACAATTTATAACTAATTATTTTATTAAATTATTTTATGTGAATCGATGCAGAATTGATAGCTGAATACAACGAGCACAAATTCGCCCCAATTTGAAAATATCTGAATGCGCTAGATGCCAGGGGACACTAGGGGACACCCGGGGCGTCCCCGGGCGCCCTGTTTTCATTGGGGGGAATCGCCAAAACTGTAGGTCCGAAGAAGAGATTAGGCTGAGTAACAATCATTTGCCTAACAGGACGCTAGCGCCTGATGAATTTATCTTTACGAGAACTTCATCGGCAAAAATGACCGAATTCACATGGAGTCAGTCAGCTCAGAATAATGCCGCGACATCCGAGAGGATATAAAGAATGCAGTATGCTGGGATGAATGTGAAGCAGACTCGGTGCATAATTAGAGTGGTGAGGCCCAAGATAGAAGATCCTGAGGCTCATGTATCTTCCGTGAATAGAAAAGGTAAATATTGTAGGATTACAGTATGCTATCAGGAGGATCTCTGTGAATGAAGGGTGGTTAGAAATAGTCCGGGCGTGTGGATTCTAGAGTAGTATGTGTCCAGACGCATTGCCCGCGACTAATGGTCGTGCTTTCGCCCCTTTCCCTTTTTTCCCAACAACATCCAGACAGATCGAAAGTGACAGCAGCAGTTCACTTCCTTGTGCAGCTGCAGCAGCTGCAGCAAAGGTAAATACGAATCCACGTCAAGAAATTTTACAGTCGCACAAGGTAATGCCAGCTGCAGCAACCGCCAAAATACAGTTACAATTAGCCAAAAGATGAGCAGATAAAGGAAGAAAAGCATTGTCGAGGCGCGGAATTCCGACAATAGCGCCGAAATCTGCAGTAGTAGTGTGTGGCGTGTCAGCGTCAGTGGGCCGGAATCGAGGGAACGCGATCTCTCAATCTGGCCTGATCTCTCGCACTGTCTGACTGGCGATAGAGTGTGCTAAATGGAGAGAGTGCGGCCTGTTTTCGTGTCGGAGGAGTCCTCGAGGCGCGCCTACTCGACACCAAGATGGAAGAAGTGTGTCTGACTCTCTCGATTCCGCATGCTCTCTCGTCTTCTCTGACCTACAAAAAAGCTTGCGAATCTAAGAGAGTCGCGTTGCAAACGTATAAATTCTGTCTAGATAGTGGCAAATGTCAGACATCATTTCATTCACATATTTTATGGCCTTTTATGTCATTCTGATACGTTTATTGCCCAATTTTTTCTCTTCGTTTGGGACTTGTTTCCCAGAGCATCATCTTTGTGCGATGGCTTCTCGTATGAATCTATGTTTGGGTGGGAGAAAATGAGATTCATCCGACAATGGATGCATGATTTGAAAGGGATTTGTGCCGTTCGATGTGCGGAGTTGTGAGTAGAGTAGATGATTGATCTGGTACTTATCCCGTGAAAACTTAGTGAATATGAAATCTATTGTTGCTCCTACACTTCTGAAGAACAATTGAGTGACAGTTAAATGAGTTTCAGAGATACCCTAAAAATTATATACTATATTCGGCGGTGGTCGAGGAGGAATGGCTGTTAGGAAGAAAATTTAAAATGCGCAGAAATGCTATCATTGATTGGTCAATGAAAAAATACTGAAAAAATAGATAGAATAACTACCGTATTCCAATTTGACCAATTCCGGGTCCTGAGCCGGAGATTTGTCATTTTTCGTGAAAGGTCGTCTGGCTGAGTCACACTTTCCTGCACACCACATTTTTCGAAAATTTCAAAATTTCAATTGTGAAGTTCAGCCGCTTTTCCGCTCTTTTGATTGTTTTATTGTTTGAAAGTTGACCGAAAATCCTTCAGACAATCGTTCATAATGGGCTGGCGCGAGAAGCAGACTGCGATGCTCGCTGAGAAGAAGGTAATCTTTTGCATTTTTCCGATTTGACATTTGGGCACTACTTTACAAGTCGGGGGCATCCCAAAAGGGCAAAATTTGGGGCTATTCACTTATTCTGACAGTCGTAATATTTTAGTGGATTTACTAAATAGTTAGTCTTTTTTAGTCTATTGGAATCGATTGTATGCATTGCTAGACGTATGAGAAATCGATAATTCATGAATGCACAACATAGTGGGGAGCGGGAGCGGGGATTTTATGCGTTACCGAACCCGTTGCTTTTGACATTTTCATAGAGCTGGGGATGAACTGGGGGTTCGCTTCAATCGTTTATTGATCAACCCTTAATTGACACGAAGCTCCAAACAACTAAACTCCTCCGCATTCCCTCTCCCAAAAACGCCGTCCTACGCGCCAATTTGGCCAACGCGGCTCGCACTTGGCCACGCGCGCCGCGGAGTATCAACTTTCCGTAGGAGAACCAAATTTCAAATTTCCGAGTTAGGTACTGTAGGTTTGGGCATGTCTCTACCGTATTCTCCACTGCGGTTTTTTTGGCTTTTTTCCATCACTTGAATTTCGCGCTATTTTTGCCTGACAGGCCTGATTTTGCAATAGGCGGTGAGTCTCGCCGCGAGTCTAACCGCGCCGCCAATTTGGCATTGGCAAAGTGTCAGGACGGTTTGGGATGCGAGGGAGTAGACCTTCGTGAATTGAGGGTCGCAGCCGAAAGGGGAATGAGCTAATTGAAGGGCCCTAGGCTCCGCCCCAGTTGGGCTGACCCCGACTTGTAAAGCAGTGCCGAAATTTGCCTGTTCCGCTTATTTAGAGCCTTATTATCGTTAAATGAGTTGGTAAACCATGCATTCCAGGTGCTCATGGTGGGAGCGGGCGGCATCGGCTGCGAGTTGCTGAAGAACATCGTCCTGGCTGGATTCAGAGACATTCACGTCGTGAGTTTTAACTCGTTTGTTGGCGTTTTTACCCATTCCAATGCAATTCAATACAGTTTTTGATCTAGTCCGGCAACGGTTTCCCTCTACTAGTTCATTGATCATCCGTATCAGATTGATCTCGACACGATTGACGTGAGCAATCTCAACCGCCAGTTCCTCTTCCGCCGCGAGCACGTCGGCAAGTCCAAGGTAACGAACTGAATCGGCCTGAATCTGTCGATCTCCAAGTCATGTTTTTGGTCGTTTTGTTCGCATCACTGATGAGACACACTTTGATGACCTATCCCCAATTTGAGGGGGCAAGGCGATGCCTAAATTTAAAGGGAATAGAGCACTTTTCATCGCTGCTGATTGTGAGCACTGGTACCGACTGACATTAGGGAGTACGCTCAGCATAGAATGCATACTTTCTAAAGGCTCATGATAATTTGATGAAAGAGGTCTAATACGAGTAATCTCAGGCCGAAGTAGCGACTGCGGCCGGGCTTCGCATCGCGCCCGATGCCGAAGTCAAGATCGTCTACGACCACGACTCCATCTTCAGGTGAGCAATAAACATCATGGACCGCATCTGTCAGATAGATTATCGTAGAATACGGGAGTTTGCCATAATTTGACCTGTTTCTTTCACCATTTGTATTGAGTAGGTGAGATACGACACTGAATTTCACTGAAAATCACAAATTGTATGATTCACAATGCATCCTGAAGTTGCATATTCCGTGAAACCAACATCCGTCATATCAGTTTATGAGCTAGGGTGGACTCTTTTCAAATTGTAACCATTTAATATATTCTAAATTTCAGTGAGAAGTTCAACTACGAGTTCTTCAAGCAGTTCGCGTTCGTGCTCAACGCGCTCGACAACAGAAGTGAGTTTAATCCTTGTAGTCTGAATCCTAAACTACATAGTAGTTTGTAGGCTGATCCTTGCTCCCGTTCAGATGCCCGCAACCACGTGAACCGCATGTGCATGTCCACGCACGTGCCGCTGATCGATGGAGGAACGGCCGGATATCTGGGACAGGTGAGATTTTCCCCTATTATAGTAGCTCGATAAAATCGAATAATGGGAAAACATCTGGAATATAGCGGATGCGTGAAACCTAAATACGACGTCTGTTTTGTTAACTTGTAGCCAGGTACTTGGGACAAGTGATTTGTTTTCCCCACGATTGAAATCGATATTTGATAGAAATGCCGAGAAGTGTGTTAATTTACGTATTGACGTGACATAAAACTGCATGGCTAATCTTGGCTAACAAGCGTGTATTCTTGCTGGAAATGAAGGGCAAGTGAGGGGGTGTGCTCCCAAAGTTGAGTATGCCTGACCAAAGATTCGTTAAGTTCCCGGAGGATTGTGTATTGATGCGACCTAGATGTCACATGTCTAATGTCGAAAACGTTTGTTCTCGTTGGATAGTTCGGACAGTGACTCACGGATAGACCGACGATTAAAAATTGTGATGTGTCTGAAAGTTATGGATCTAATGAAACCTAGCTTCACCGCTGCAGTTTTGGATGGCACACAATCCCGTAGCAAACTCACTTCTTTTTTATTTCACATCCATAGACACTTTAATTTTTTAAAATCAAATAGGTAAATAGCTTATTATCAGGTACGTACGATGGTACGCGGGGCGACGGAGTGCTACGAGTGCGTGCCGAAGGACGAGAACAAGAAGAGCTTCCCCGGATGCACCATTCGGTTAGTATTGGGGAGGGCTGGTGGATTTGTAGGAAAGCGAGCGGTTTGAGATATTTTTTAAAGGTTGCAGATATGTGTTTCATGTATAGCGTAAGATCGTGTTGATATTTATACTATTGATGGGCGTGGAAATCTGTTCCTAAAATAGTAAATTGTCTAGCGAGATGCATTGAGAGATGATGAACACGTGTTTCACCGGTAGGATAGATGACGTTTGTTCTATCAAGTGCCAGTATTCGAACGTCACCAAGTTCCCGAAAATAATAATTTAGATAATAAAAGTAATCAATTGCAGCAACACGCCGTCCGAGCACATCCACTGCACGGTGTGGAGCAAGCACGTCTTCAATCAGGTAAGGGATTTAATTCTAAAGTGGAATTACTATAAATTGAACATAGGAAAGTTGCTGGATTATGATAAACATGTGAAACCCTAGTGCATCTAGCGCAAGATTTTTTTCTAGAGCGCTCGGCAAAGCGAAATTGCATATGTTCAATCTTTATGGTAATGATTGGCGTATGGAACGCGGGTGTAACTAGTGGATCTAGTGTGAAATTGTATTTTTTTCTTAAAATATCTGACTGCACAGATCAAATAGGGGCTAGCTTTCAAGGCTATGATAGGCATGGGCAACGCGGGTCTTCCAGTTGTATTTTTTTTTATTTTAAAATAATTAATTAAATAAATTGCCAGTTGTTCGGCGAGGTGGACATCGATGACGACGTCTCTCCGGATATGGACGACGAGGAGGCCAAGGAGGTCAGAAATTTGTATTATTATTTTTTATTTTAATTTTTAGTTTAATTATCATAGTTTTGTATATTTATCACCAGGAATTTTCGCGCTTCAGGGACATGCAGAGTGTGCGGTGAATGAGTTGTATTTGATATTGTTCTCTGATTCCTGGTAATAATTCACATTTTTCCAAATTCGCTTTTGGCACTACCAAGATGGTGCGCGTTTCAAGGGCATTGGAAGTATTAAAGTTGTCGAGTTGTGCAGTAGTACACAGATGAATGTTACAAAAATAAAACCCAATCACGGCCTCTAACCCTTCTCATCCATTACAGAAATTGGAAGTGACTGAGGATGGAATGGAATCGGGCGATGGGCCGAAGGAGGAGGGTGGAGATGCGAAGATGGAAGAAGAGAAAGAAGAAGGAAAGGAAGATGAGGAACAGAAGGAGAAGCCGAGTAACACGAGAGTGATGGCTGAAGAGAGTGGATACAATCCGGAGATCATATTCAATAAGGTTTGTTCTCTATGATTTTGACGATTAAAAAGAACGGACACAAACATGGGGTGCTTTGGGTTTCATATTTGGGTGATAGTCTTGGGAAAAAGGATTTCTGACGTTCTGAGCTTGGTTCATCATGTATTGTCATTATCATGAGTGCAGTGAGGCTTCAGGTTTCATAATGGTGTGATATTTTATGTGATGTCATTGGTTCGATCGTCTGTAGGCATTGAACTCTAACAATCAAATTCGGATGGATAAAGGACTTGTTGAGCGCTGTGACGATGTCGAGTCACATCTGCGTTTCACAACCTAGATATATTTACCGAGATTTCTGCAGTGCAATACGATGCTGATGTAGGGGAAATAATTAGTCAAAGCAAATCAAATCCGAGTTTCACAGAATTGGGATATTTAGTCAAAGATCCTTTTGCGCATTAAAAGCTCTTCCTCGAATAGAAAATGTTTAAGCATTATTTTATTCATTTAAATTCTCAGCTGTTCGTGGACGACATCCACTACTTGCTCAAGATGGCCAATCTATGGAAGGAACGTCGTCCGCCCGTACCCCAGCCATTCGGAGAACTCGCCACTGGTGAGCAGTTCTTGAAAACATAGAAAATATGATGCGGTTATGAGTGTTACCTACAGTACCGCTCAAAAGTTTGGAAACTTTTTTCCTACATTCATAACTTTCTTCAAAATTGAGATAGAAACCCACGGTTTGCAGCGATCGAGGGTAAAAGTATTGGGTAACAACCTCATGTGGTGCACTGATCTATTGCTCCACGTACTCATTCGGCGCACTTGTTTTCCCGAGGAGTGGTCGAATTTATTTTTTTAAGCCTCTACGGATTTTCGCTACCAGTTAATTTTTTCTGTGGTGTGAGTAGTACCATTGACGGATGTGATCCACTATAGGAGCCATTGAGCGCATTTCGCAACGAGCGAGGATATCGATTTTTCGACACCATACTAAAATTTTCAAAGCAGCATAACTTCAGTATAGGATGAGCTAGAGGTCTGAAATTTGGCAGGTATTACCAGTAAGTGGTAGTGCATGATCCTGCCAAGTTTGAAGTAGATCGAACAACTGCAACGGGAAATCAAAAAATTTCGGAATTTAACTTTCAAGGTCTTAAAAAAATACAATTCCCGTGATGGGAAAAATCTGAAATCATGCATCAAAA
>LS486750.1:0-17385 GCA_900490705.1 Pristionchus arcanus
GAACGATGACATCGAAGTCATTTCTGATCGCCTTGAAGTCACCGGGATCCACATGGTCCATCCTGCAAATAGAAATGCCGGATGGACAGGGCAAAACTCCGGTTCCGGATAGGGAATCGGAAATATCTTCATAATTGTCATATAAAAATAACAATATAAATATCCTTACGATGCGATTCTTTCCATGGTCGTCAGAAACTGGATCGGCACAATCAGATACTTCTCTGGAATGATTAAAGATCAAAGATCAGTATTTGTAGATTCGCCCTAGTCCGGATAATATTTGTTAGCGAACGATAAGTTATGCATCTCAAGCATGTCACAAGCGCACTTTGTTTACTTTAGCATTGAATTCGGAAATATTCGGTAAGAAAATCATACAAAAGTATTACTAGGTAAACGATGGAAACACACAAGAGTACGAAAGAGGGTAATAGTATCTTGTGTGCGAAATGAAGAAACGATTTCCTATATTCCGAACTCTAAAACACACCTTGATACAGCTTTCTGATGTTAGCGAGTAAGTGCAGCTTCGTACCATAGATCTAAATGAGAGGATCAAAGATCAAAGACCAAAGATTACGAGTATATTTACTTGCGATATCTACCACGTCAGAGTCCACTATCCTATCATGAGAATATTTTCCATTCCATACGTAGCTACAGTTCATTAGGCCGAGTTAGGAAGAGGCCGGGAGTGATGTACCTGTCCCAACTCCACTCTCTCTCTCTCTCTCGGAGAATCGATAGCTCGCTACCCCGCACAATGAGTTTGCTGAGCATTTCAAACGCACGATACCTCCTCCAGCGACTGGGCCCATCTCCATGCACAATTCATCGGGTGGAGGAACTGAAACCAGCCGGAAATTACACTGTGTTGTTACACAAATCTGTCTACAGTATTCCCTTCCCTACCGTACCCAAGAGACGCGTGACTCCATTATCCGCTACCGTAAGCACTACCGTAATCCACCGCGTACTTACGTCGAGAATCATGTACATCCAACATTCTAGGTCGTCCCGTCTCCCTTGTTCCGTGTTCTCATGGGCTCTGATCGAGCAGAAGGTGAGGGTTTTCGGTGTTGTTACCGAGACACGCGGGATGCTGGAAAGCACACGGGTTACGGTAGGTAGAGAATTATCGATACGGGAGGAGTACGGTAGAAGTAGTACACGGCTTACGGTAAGGGTACGGTAGGAGCAATACTGGATACGGTATGGGTACGGTAGACGTAGAACACGGGTTACGGTTGTCGCAATTAGACTTTCAATCGGAACGAAACAACTAGTCGTTTATTCTTAATAGGGAAACGAACAGCCTTCTTCACGAGAGACAGTGCGGAATGATGAGAACTGTGGATGATTTCCATAATAAACGACTAGTTGTTTGGTTACGATTGAAGGTCTAGTCGCAATACTGCAACGGTAGGGTAACGGATGGCATAGAATACTGGATACGATAAGGCGACGGCAGATATGAGCTTTGAATATGGACTGGGTTACGGATGCTGCGGTACGGTAAAAGAGCAATTCGTGACCGGGAGCCGCGAGTGCTAGCCGTGACCGGCTTTTATCCTTCCCTTACCGCAGTCTGCCCTGGAAGTCTCTGAACTGGCGCGCCGTGCCGAAATCCAGCATGTAGATGATGTCGTCGTTGGGCGGGCGACCGATCGAGAAGTTGCCCGGCTTCACGTCCCTGCAAGAGCCGGAAATTATCAGGGACCGGCTCCGGATATCAGGACCAGAACCGGAAAGTATGCTTGCCTGTGCAGCCATCCAAGCTCGTGCAGCGCCTCGACCGCCTTGAGCGTCTGCAGGGCCACCTCGATCGTAGTGCGGAGACTGAAATTGGATGCATTTGTAAAAACCGGTCCCGGCTCCCGGCTTCCAAAATCCGGCTCTGGGCCATACCTGAACTGTCTCTTACACATCCGGTTGTAGATCGCGTCCAGCGAGAACCAGACCATTTCCATGACGAGAAACTTATTCCGATCCGTAATACCTGCAACGGATGTGCTAAACGACGGCCATGGGTCCGGCAGCAATTTCCGGCTCTAGGCCGAGAATCCGGACGTAAGCAACCGTACCGACATCGACCATTCTGATGAAATGCTTGCGATTGCCGGCGATAGTTCGAAGCTGCTCGAAAATGACACATTCTATCTGAATTACGGTAATTTGGTTGATTTAGGATTGTAGTTGTGTGTCTTTTTAACATCAAGTGACGGCACGCAGTGTCGCAGTTCGTGTGGAAAATTGACTAAATCCCGGAACAGTAGATACGGTAGGTGCGTAAAGGAGTTGTGTGTAGGGTTGGCTTGTCGAGAAATGACTCTCCTCATTCTCCGCGCTCTCTCACTTCTCGGATCGGCGAGAGAGTATGCGAAATGAAGAGACAATTCTCGATAATTTCTCGATAAGCCAACCCTAGTTGTGTGATCCCTGTGAGATGCCGCGCCCGTGTAGCTCATAGCTCGAGCCACGAGGATAGTCGAACAAGGGGGGTTCAGATCAGTGGTTACGGTAGGTGCGTGATTGGCGATTGCAATCGTGAACTGATTTTCTCACTTTCAATCGCTCGCACATCGCAGGTATGCCGACCCGTTCAGTCTTCATTGCATACTTCATTGTCGGATCGCGCTGGAGGAAGACCTGAACATGTCACAAAATCAATTTCACCCCTCTCGACTACCGTACCCAAGAGGCTACCGTAATGCAATTCTGCATTTTTAAAGACACACGCGCTATTTCGCGACTACGGTAATACTCCAAATGCCGGCTTCCTCATTCCGGCTCCTGAATCCCGGCCGTACCTTGTACACGTTGCCGAAGCCTCCTGCTCCAAGCAAATCTTCGATCACATATTTGTTCTGTGAGCTCACAGTGAACACGGTGCCATTCGGCTCGACGGGTCGATTCTGAACGAGGAGGGGATTACGGTAGGCACACTACAACGGCAATCGTGAACTGACTTTCTCCGAAAGCAAGCAAGTGAAGTGAGTGCACTAACCTTGCTCATCTTACGTCGTGTACGGAGTACGGTAGGATGGTGTACGGAAGGATGACGATAGGGTACGGTAGGCGTTTGATGGGTACGGTAGGATGGCGGTAGGGTGGATTACGGTGAAACGAGCGGGCGACGTGCCACTCGTGAGCGGAATGAGGGGAGGCGACCGCCTCCGACGAGTGAAAAGCGTGGAAATGCGGGAGGGAATGAGGAAGAGAGAGGGGCATGGATGATGCAAATCGCAAATAAAGTGGAAAACAATATTGTAATTTAATTTAATCTGCTTGTTTGTGAAATTTGTTCTTTTAAAATCACCTCAAATCACCTGCTTTTGAGGCCCTACGCAACGCAATGTGGGAGATACTTTTTTTCAGATGACTCAAACGTATTTATTTCCGATTTTAATCCGCATTGGATACGGGACGACATTAATTTTGCATGGCGATTATCGACACGGAGACATTTCATCCCATAGTCCTGCTTTGCTCTTGCAGCCTCGTGAATACTGTGGTGAAAACAGGCGGATTCCTTTGCTTAGCGAAGAGCCTCAAGTATTATATTCCCTTCTTTTTGATGAAATTCGATGAAAACTCACCAAATGAGAGGCTCCCGATAACTGGGCGTTGTTAGAATCAGAAAGACGGTATGGAAAATGGCATGGCACTGTTGTATGCAGAGAACAGTGTTGGTCGAGCCTGGATAAAAAATGCGATTGGTGCACAGATTGGCGGATTGAAATTGGGATTTGGAATGATTTTGGGAATCACTAGGCACCTGGAGTGAGCATATCGGGCACGAACGTGAACAGAATGGTGACCATCGGGCAAACTTGGATTACGAGTGGGATTCCGAGCTGAATTATTGCATTTTTGGCTAATCAGATATTTCTTTAGGAAGTCTCTCCTATCTAGTCTCTTCCCAGCAGTGCCTCTAATCGTCTTAAATCGTCTCATAAACCATGTTTCTTTTTAATTGAATCGACGTTTTGTACCTGCATGATCAATGCTTGCATCAGCTTCTGTTGCATCTTGCGAGCTCGCTCGCTCATCGAGGGGTTCTGGGAAACTAGTCATAAAGAGTGGTTTCTTCTCCAAACAATTTTTCCAGAACGGTATCACTAACTTGTAGAGCTCAAAATATGAGCCGCCGTCTCTTCATTTTTTCACTCTCTCTCCCGCTCGATGAACGAGAGAATGCGCGGAATGAAGAGACCGAGGATCATATTTCGTGCTCTACTTACTTGAATTGACAAAATCCGCAAGGACTGAGATACACAAAATGCGCACGCGATTACAGTTACGGCGATGGGCTAAAATTTTGTTGACTGAAGTCGTTTTTTTTGTTCCACGCACCACTCCGAATAACGCAGCGATAGGCATCATTTGTCCGTCAGGAATGTTGTATTCGGCGCAAAATGAGGCGTCTCGCACGCGACGCTCGGCGCTGCGATAATTGGATTATCTCCCCTCTCTGACACGCTGTGCTCATCACAATGGTCATTCTGACTATGACTGAAGGTAGAAATCGGGTTACGTTTCAGAAACATTTCATAATCAGATATTGATTCGCAGTACGCTTAAAGAAGGCGTCCCACGAACCGCGCGGGCGACTATGCAAAGTGAGGAATGAGAGGGACACTCTCCTCATTCCGCACGCTCTCTGGCACGCAGCCAATTGATCATAACTCAGTTCAAACGAAAGTGTTATCGGGTAATATTGACCTACCACCTCACATCGAGAACTCAGTTAGCCAGATATTCGTGGGACACCTTCTTTAAGGTTTGGCTGGAAAATTCGGAGCTTCGTTTCATTGTTCACACTTATTTGGACAGAACAAAGAGAAAAGGGGGGTCAGAATGTTGTCGAAGGTCGAAGAATGAAAGAAGGTCAAAATGCAGAATGTCTCGAATATGGATAATGAGCATGACTTCAACACTTCAATTATTATCTTTATATCCCGAAATGAAAATATTTATTTGGAATAGGGAAATATGACGCGGTTCATATTGAGCCATCAAGACGGTGAAATTAGATTAATGAAGAATAAAGAATAATAATTGTCCAATGCATCCCGAAATGTCGCATATTCAACATTTTTCATGTTTCGAATCATCGTCGAATAACTTCTTGAGAATTGTGAGGAAATTTTCTTGTCTTCGCATGTAAACCTGGAGAGAAATTGATTGAACTAATGATAATATTGAACTTCAATTTTTTCCTCGTATTTTTTTCTCCACTAAGACGGACAGGCGAGGCATAAAGAAATGGCTATGACGGAGTTACGGAAGAATTAGGGGGTCCCATGAGACACCTAGTAATTCTTCTGAGACCCGTAACTCCGACATAGCCTAAAGAAACTGGAAGAATACTCCCTGCCAGATCGAGTTACCTTTGTATTCCACATCATCTCAATCAGAGTCAGATTGTCCGTCTCATCCATCTCAATCTCTTCATCGAAAGTCGGCGTGAAGCGAAAGAAGGCACCGTTCTGAAAATATGAATAAAATCCCTAAAATCAGCGACTCAATAGCGTTGTCCTATCGTCAAGAGCCTTTCTCAATTCGCAATGCATTCTGGGATTGCATGACAATCAACAAAAAACAACAATCGAAGATAAACGCAAAATTAAAAACAAATAATTAAAACTAACGAGTGAATTTGTGAGCGTGAACGATTGCTCGACCACTTGACCATCTGATTTGCCGATCTGAACTTTTTTTCGATAATCGAGCATAAAAATATGTGCGAGAGCCCAATTTGAAATCAAATAAATTTATATCACTTTAGTCTTCAATTTCGCAGTGTACCTCTCACAGTCCTGACCTACATACCTCTCCCGACAGCATCAAGAGTGCTCTGGCCAGTGTTCTCACATCATGGCAGCCTCCGCTACCTCCGGCCACTGGCCGACATTCGCATCCACTGCTCGAGTTCTAAAATGGTAATCTCGAATTTGGTAGTTCACGAAAAAATACATTAAGTTATCGCAAAAACATTCTCCATATTTCACAAAAAACACAAACCATCTCACCTCGTTAGGCTTTTGCTTTCCTGTGCCGATAGAGATTACGGCACCCAATTGCATTACTTCCTGTGATGACAAAAGTATTGACAAAATATTTTATGATTTCATGATTCTGTCGTGATGTAAATATATGCTCACCACTTTTCTCTTTCTTTTCTTGTCCTCATTTTTATTCTTTATTACATCATTGCACTTTTGCCACTCATCCAGCAGAACCATTGTTGGATTGTTGTTGAGAAGTCCTCCGTCCACGTATTTCCCACTATTCGGCGAATGAAAGTACGACGGAGCAGCGCTGTTATTATTGTATAAAGATACATACCACAAAAAATCTTTTTTTCTATTATTCGCAATACCTTGTATATCGAGCTGCTTCGTGAACAAATGTTTTGGCAGGGTGTTGATCAAGTGGAACGTATGGGGCATGTTTTCTCAGGAAATGATCGTAAAATTCACGCACGCCCATATTTTCAACTCTCTCTGAATTTGCTTGCTCGTTCGATTCAAAATGATCGGGAATATCGTTCAAGGAGTCCTGAGAACCGACTGAAATTATAGAATATAATGCACAGTTTGATTGTCATTACCGTCGGCATCGACAATTGCCTCTCGATAGGTTTGATGGTATGCATGCTCGTGCTGAAAACATAACTCAACCAAAAAAAAAAGTAAACATGCCAACCGAAAAACTCTTGAAGTGGGCAGCATTAAACGTTTCATCTGATTGGTCAACAGATGTTGAGATTATCATCTTTCCGCTAATAACCCTGCAAAAATCATAATTTCAATATGTTTAATCATTATTCTAATTGTAAGTTTGAAAGGGTGTATCAAAAGGGTATGGTTGTGGGTGTACTACACGGAGTGTGTTTCGGAGTGAGTTCGTACCCTAGCTCTTCCATATACATGTCATCTCCGTTTTTGTCTTTGTAGACCTTCAGGAGAAACTCTTCCAGTATCTAAAATATATTTATTGCGAAAATAATGATAAATTACGACAAAAGGTGGCAGATATTTATTTTTTTGCTGTATTTCGAGAACTATTTTATAAATAACATCAACTAGCGATGTAGATACATAGCTAGCATACATAGATTGCCGAGCGCTCGCGTCGAGCCGTGGTTTGATATGAATTAGAGTTCGAAATGCGGGTATTCGTCTCTTCATTTCACGTGCTCTCTCACCAGTCGAAGTGGCGAGAGAGTGTGTGGAATGAAGAGACGGTGACCCGTATTTCGTACTCTAATATGAATGACTCCCGAGTGAAAAACTTGCGTATATAATGTATTCGGAATATTTCGTTGAAATAAACTTCAGAAATATGAGGAACACTCAAGTATATACAATACAATAATCTTACTTTGGCATCGTAGTTGATTCCCCTCTCACGAGTGAACACAAAATCATGAAAAAAATCACTTCAATTGTAGGAATATCTGGAATTCTTGAACCTTGAACTTGAAATAGATGTTTCTGCAGTCCGCGAGACTCTTACCCTGACACATCGCAAGAGCAAGAATCGAACCTGAGTTTGAAAATTTTAAATTTAATTAAAAATATGAGAGAACCAGTAGAAGTGCCGGCAACAAATTTGATGTTTTTGAAGAAATCCGGAATTTGTTGCTCGATTTCGGTCAAAATCTAAAAATAATAACATGATCTCTCATTTATGCTCGAACATATCGCAGTTACCGTAGTGAGCACGAGTCCTCTAATTCCTCCACCATCTAAGCTGAGAAGATGGGTCTTCTTGCCAGGAATCCCATTAGGTCGTATTAACTTCTTGTTGTATTTTTCTTAATTTAAAGGGTGAATTCGGAAAAAAAGATCTTTTCAGTTCTCACTGCTTGGCTGTGCACATTTAGACGAATTCACTGACGCTATCCTCAGCACATGAAACATTCCACTGGTAACAAATGAAGAATTATGTTGCTTGCTCATCGATCTGATCATAAACAATTGGGTTTTCATGTCAGTGTATTATCTAACTGTTTTGCCGTCTGGAGGCAGTATCTTTGCACCGATTTTCCTTTTATCTTCACAAGTTTGTGGTCGGCGCCGAATAGAATGAGCGTTTTCGCTATGATAGGGAAGCTCAGCTGAATTTTTTTTGTGAATTCTAGAAAATAGGAAGGGATAAAGTCTCACATCAATAGCATAATGAAGTGCAGTGAATCCAGCGGCGTCCTTATTATCCACTTTAACGTCATATGACAGCAACATAATCACCGCGTCAAGATCTTGCGCCCTTGAAAACGATGATTACAAAAGGAGTATTTCTTGCCCTGCCCTACTTGGTAGCCTCGAATATGGGCGAATGGCGGCTGAGATGCGATTTGCGGTCGATAGAGACAATTGCGTTCAGCAGCTGGGAAAACTTAACCTTACTTCAGCAAGAACTATGACCAATCTCACCACTTGTCCTACATAAGGAAATGCGCCGTTTTCATGTTTCATGAAGAAATCGCAAAGATATGCCAAAGTTTTATCCGTTTCTGCAGTTCGTTTAGTACAACTGAAAGTGATTTCCATCTCCTTTTGCATTTACAGGCGTACCTCCATGACGGCTTCTCCTTTTTCTTGTTGAATAGTTTAAAGATGTATCCGACCAAATCAGGATCGTGCCATTTTCGTTCTGAAAAAAAAATCAAAAAATTGAACGAATTCATCGGAAACACTTATGCAAGACGCATGGGAGAAAAGGTAAAGAAAATAGATAAATCGTTTACAGTACGCTGAATTATTGTCTGTCCGGAATAGTTTTTTTTAGAAAAACGTGTGATAATTATGAACAAAAAATCACTTTGTTCTTTCCGCTTCGGTCGTCCGAACTTGTTTATCACTGCCTGCAGATATTGAGCGTATTTAGCACACGTTTCCGAGTCCTTCAAAAATGTGTTAAATATGTTTATCGTTTCACATTCTAATGTGACTCAAAAACTCACAATCCACTCAGTTCTCGGTATTTTCGGATTGTTGCATGGAAATATTCCTACTTGGAGACTTGTACTGCCAAGAATCGTTATTTCTCCATCTCAATAAGATATCGTTATTTCGAGATGACTGCATCTCATTGTCAGCAAGTTTCGTAGACGCCTCAATTCGGAATAACCTTGCGACAAGCGGAATATTATCGATTACTGTCAACAAAGCCTCACCTGTTGTGCTAATGGCTCTGTCGTACGAGCTTTTGATGCACTTGATCTCCGTTATCTGCAAAATTGAAACACTCGATGATTCTCATTCGAGGGTTGTGCGAACAGTCGACCTTGAGTTGAGCAGGACAATTTGCGGATCCGAGCGCGTTGCCCACATAGACGATGCAGTCGAGCGCTGCAGAATTACTTTTCAAGATATGACTTTTCGAAAATAATTATTCAAATTGCAAGTTTCCTTTAATCGCGGTCTTCGGATGCTGCAGTAACTCTATCCATTCGGCGATAGGACCACTGAAGTATAATATAAATAGTAAAGGTAAAGTTATCTCGATTCAGTCCGAACTGGACAATTTGTTCACCTTCTTTACCGCATAACATCGTTTTCAAAAAGCTCTAAAAACTGAAGGTTATAAAGAACTCACGTTATCTCAGGCTCGCAAGGTACTTCTATTTCGGTATCAGCCATGTCAATGCAACGAAATCAGAAAGGAAAGGAAACGGCGCCAACACTAATCACCTTTTCCTTTGTTTCCTCTTTCCGCGTTTGCACTGACTAATTTGTGACTAATTGTAAGTGGAACGAAGAAAGACGATTCTTTTGCACCACAATTCAGGGAGAAATAAATATGACAAACTCTTAGAAGTAGTCAAAAGATCTTTGATAGATCTCGTAATTGTCAACACATTTCAGCACACACTGACTGAAATGTGTCCCTGATCCTACTGATCCCTGATCGTAACTCAGCAGAGTCTGCTAACCAGGTGAATAAGGTGAATAAGATACCAAGAAGGGACGAAGTGGTGGCTGAATTTTGGTGTCTTTCGAGAAATATTCAAAGCAGTTCGACGCATTAGACAGTCAGTGAATATTTTAACTTTCCAATTTTATTCAGAGCGACAGAACTGTTCTGTTCCGAATATCTTCGAGTTCATTTAATTTGCTACTTTTAGGTTATGCCGTTTTGCCGCGACGTTAGATTATTTACAAAAATACAGTTGTACATTTTATAGGTCCGATGAGAAATAATGAGCTGTTTTTTCTAGACGTTGAGGAAATGGCGAATCTCACTCTGAACATATTCTGGCTTTCCTTCATGCCCGTCTATCAGCACGTTATCGGTGGGCAGCATTTAAAAATAGTTTGTGTTTGTAATGGGATCCCGAAGAACAATATTTGAAACAACCAATCTCGCTCTTCATTCGTTGCTGAAACGTATCCGGAGCATTGCAAGAAAATAAAGGAAAATCCAGAATTATAGGCGGAATCACGATCGTGCTGAGTGCTCTAGCCTTCTATTTGATGGCTGCGAAAACGCCGGCACAGGGACGACCACTGGCGCGATATTTGATCATGATGCAGGTAATATTCGTTGAAGATTTGTAAATAAACTACTTCTGGAACAGGATTGTTGTCGCAAAAACGGGCAAGAAATTTAAAAAAAAGGAAATCTATAAGCAATGCTTTCAAGGTATTATCATAGAGTTACAATGAAAATTGTTGAATAGTTTCTAGAACATATGCAAAAATGAAGGGCTGAGCCGGGGATTGAACCCGGGACCTCTCGCACCCTAAGCGAGAATCATACCACTAGACCACTCAGCCATGTTTCACTGTCCCTTGGGGGTAGGCCAAGTAGGAGGGAGAAGCTCAGATCTAGTTCCACTCCTTGCGCGGAGAGCGAGTTGATCGCTCCGGTCAACAGCATGAAAGGGAAAGGTATCGTGTAGAACAAGGGATGGGGATCACTCCACATTCTTTTCTTTCGTGAGCGATTGAGAGGGAACAATTCAATATTAAATAATAACAACCTAAAAAAAGAGTAAACACATTGGAAAATTGAGAAAAAAATGTCATGAAGCACACAAAACACTGTCATTTCAGATCGCTATTCTCATAGTCGATCTCGTCTCTTCCTTTCTCGTCTGTCCACTATTCCTATCGCCCCTGCTGGCTATACTCTGCATGGGATTGCTCTGTGGGACATCGGTTGGGAGGGAAATTGGCGCGGTGAGGACATGTTCTATGAATTGCGAAAAACAAACACGTTCCGTTTTTTTTACTTCAAAATGTGAGCTCAAAAGCGTACAAAATATCACGATTCTAGGTAACATTTTCAGCTGTTTCTCTGATGTTTCGCTCTGACAATGACAGTGCATAGAGTTTCGTGAGCAGCTAAACAATTTTATTTATGATATAGTTTTTAGGCCTTAGATATTCCATGAAATTAAATATTCCAAAAACATTCCATGAAATCTCAGATCCTCACCATCCAATGCGTCGTGCAAGTCGCGATCACTGTAACCTTCGCACTTCATTTCAAGTACACATCTGTGGTTGAGATGACTAGAACTAGAACTGTAACGGTAGGCTGTTTGTTAAATTTGAGTAAGTACCGATAGGCACGTTTCTGTGCCTCACGACTGTAAACTCGACACTCAGATTCTTGATACTCAGATTTGTTTCAGATTCTCGAGAAAGTCGCATTCCGAATAATTTTCTGGTCCATTCTCGAGTTACCGATTGTCGCGCTGCTCCTAGTGAGGGAATGCATGCGAGAAGTTCATGATTTTCTGATCGAAGAGGTCAGTGGTTTTCGAGAATTTCTAGAAATGACCACTCAAAACAAAGCTACTCAATAAAATAGTAAAACTTGTAGCGCTGAGAAATTTCGATATGTTCCTGACGTTCCAAATTTAGAAACAATTCGCTCTTCTGGCTTTGCTGGAACGAAGACCATCACCCATTTACGGCTTCGGATACAACGTTCCTGACGGTCAAATGATGCCTATCGCTGCGTTATTCGGAGTGGTGCGAGGAAAAACGGCAAACCGTTGTATACATTTTAGCCCATAGCCGTAACCGTTATTCGTGAGATTTCAAAAAAAATCACAAACAAACAGATTAAATTACATTACAATATTGTTTTCCACATTTAGTGTCATTTGCATGCTCCATCCCCCTCTCTCGCCCTCATTCCATCCCGCATTTCCACGCCTCTCTTTCGTCGGAGGCGGTCGCCTCCCCTCCTTGCGCTCACGAGCCCGCTGTAGCCCGCTCGTTGTACCGTAATCCACCCGCCCCGTCACCTACCGTACCCATCAAACGCCTACCGTACTCGGCCGCATATCGTACCCAGTACAATGAGCAAGGTTAGTGCACTCACTTCACTTGCTTGCTTTTGGAGAAAGTCAGTTCACGATTGCCGTTGTAGTGTGCCTACCGTAATCCCCTCCTCGTTCAGAATCGACCCGTCGAGCCGAATGGCACCGTGTTCACTGTGAGCTCACAGAACAAATATGTGATCGAAGATTTGCTTGGAGCAGGAGGCTTCGGCAACGTGTACAAGGTACGGCCGGGATTCAGGAGCCGGAATGAGGAAGCCGGCATTTGGAGTATTACCGTAGTCGCGAAATAGCGCGTGTGTCTTTAAAAATGCAGAATTGCATTACGGTAGCCTCTTGGGTACGGTAGTCGAGAGGGGTGAAATTGATTTTTTGACATCTTCAGGTCTTCCTCCAGCGCGATCCGACGATGAAGTATGCAATGAAGACTGAACGGGTCGGCATACCTGCGATGTGCGAGCGATTGAAAGTGAGAAAATCAGTTCACGATTGCAATCGCCAATCACGCACCTACCGTAACCACTGATCTGAACCCCCCTTGTTCGACTCTCCTCTTTGCTCGAGCTATGAGCTATACGGGCGCGGCATCTCACAAGGATCTCACAACTCCTTTACGCACCTACCGTATCTACTGTTCCGGGATTTAGTCAATTTTCCACACGAACTGCGACACTGCGTGCCGTCACTTGATGTTAAAAAGACACACAACTACAATCCTAAATCAACCAAATTACCGTAATTCAGATAGAATGTGTCATTTTCGAGCAGCTTCGAACTATCGCCGGCAATCGCAAGCATTTCATCAGAATGGTCGATGTCGGTACGGTTGCTTACGTCCGGATTCTCGGCCTAGAGCCGGAAATTGCTGCCGGACCCATGGCCGTCGTTTAGCACATCCGTTGCAGGTATTACGGATCGGAATAAGTTTCTCGTCATGGAAATGGTCTGGTTCTCGCTGGACGCGATCTACAACCGGATGTGTAAGAGACAGTTCAGGTATGGCCCAGAGCCGGATTTTGGAAGCCGGGAGCCGGGACCGGTTTTTAGCACTACAAATGCATCCAATTCCAGTCTCCGCACTACGATCGAGGTGGCCCTGCAGACGCTCAAGGCGGTCGAGGCGCTGCACGAGCTTGGATGGCTGCACAGGCAAGCATACTTTCCGGTTCTGGCCCTGACATTCGGAGCCGGTTCCTGCTAATTTCCGGCTCTTGCAGGGACGTGAAGCCGGGCAACTTCTCGATCGGTCGCCCGCCCAACGACGACATCATCTACATGCTGGATTTCGGCACGGCGCGCCAGTTCAGAGACTTCCAGGGCAGACTGCGGTAAGGGAAGGATAAAAGCCGGTCACGGCTAGCACTCGCGGCTCCCGGTCACGAATTGCTCTTTTACCGTACCGCAGCATCCGTAACCCAGTCCATATTCAAAGCTCATATCTGCCGTCGCCTTATCGTATCCAGTATTCTATGCCATCCGTTACCCTACCGTTGCAGTATTGCGACTAGACCTTCAATCGTAACCAAACAACTAGTCGTTTATTATGGAAATCATCCACAGTTCTCATCATTCCGCACTGTCTCTCGTGAAGAAGGTTCCCTATTACTTAACAATAAACGACTAGTTGTTTCGTTCCGATTGAAAGTCTAATTACCGTAACCCGTGTTCTTCTTCTACCGTACCCCTCCCGTATCGAGAATTCTCTACCTACCGTAACCCGTGTGCTTTCCAGCATTCCGCGTGTCTCGGTGACCACACCGAAAACCCTCACCTTCTGCTCGATCAGAGCCCATGAGAACAAGGAACAAGGGAGACGGGACGACCTCGAATGCTGGATGTACATGATTCTCGACGTAAGTACGCGGTGGAAGCATACGGTAGTGATTACGGTACCTGAGTGGTGGATTACGGTAGTGCTTACGGTAGCGGATAATGGAGTCACGTGTCTCTTGGGACGGTAGGGAAGGAAATGGGGTGATTTGTGTGACAACACAGTGTAATTTCCGGCTGGTTTCAGTTCCTCCACCCGATGAATTGTGCATGGAGATGGGCCCAGTCGCTGGAGGAGGTATCGTGCGTTTGAAATGCTCAGAAAACGAATTGTGCGGGGTAGCGAGCTATCGATTCTCCGAGTCACTCCCGCCCTCTTCCTAACTTGTCCCCATGAACGGTAGCTACGTATGGAATGGACAATATTCTCATGATAGGATAGTGGACTCTGACGTGGTAGATATCGCAAGTAAATATACTCGTAATCTTTGGTCTTTGATCCTCTCATTTAGATCTATGGTACGAAGCTGCACTTACTCGCTAACATCAGAAAGCTGTATCAAGGTGTGTTTTAGAGTTCGGAATATAGGAAATCGTTTCTTCATTTCGCACACCTTTTTTTCATTTCGCACACAAGATACTATTACCCTCTTTCGTACTCTTGTGTGTTTCCATCGTTTACCTAGTAATACTTTTGTATGATGTTCTTACCGAATATTTCCAAATTCAATGCTAAAGTAAACAAAGTGCGCTTGTGACATGTTTGAGATACATAACTTATCGTTCGCTAACAAATATTATCCGGAATAGAGCGAATCTACAAATACTGATCTTTGATCTTTAATCATTCCAGAGAAGTATCTGATTGTGCCGATCCAGTTTCTGACGACCATGAAAAGAATCGCATCGTAAGGATATTTTTATTGTTATTTTTATATGACAATTATATATTTCCGATTCCGTATCCGGAACCGGGGGTTTGCCCTGTCCATCCGGCATTTCTATTTGCAGGATGGACCATGTGGATCCCGGTGACTTCAAGGCGATCAGAAATGACTTCGATGTCATCGTTCGTGACGAAAAGGTTGGGAAAACATCGGATGGTTTACGCCTTTTGACACCTTTTACTTGGTGCGAGAGAAAACAGGAAAAAACTGATTCTCCTTTTCTCAGGATGGGACACACCGACCCGGCCAATTTCAAGGTGATTCGAGAGCATTTGGATGTAATCGTCAAGCAGGAGGCGGTGAGATAATTCGCATGATAATCTAGGGTAAAAAAATAGAATAAAACATGTTCTAAGACCGCCTAGTGAATGAAAACGTGGAAAAATGATTCTCTTGTATCATTATTATTTTTTAGATCCGTTCTCGTCTTCTAAAGTACTTCTTTACTATGATAGCTCAATTAAGAAACCACGTCCCCTTTATAATTCTTCAGGTCGACATGTCCAAGCCACTCGACTGGATTGCGAAAAGAATGCCAGAAAAGCCGAAAGTTGCGCCTGTGTTCCCACCGTTGGTGAGTGCGAGTCTCGACCATATATACTTTATCCTTTTGTTCCCGGGTCATATTCCTGATTTTTGCTGATTCTGCAATCGGAACCGGGGTTTAGCTGACTATTTGGTGATGCCAATACCTACCGTAACTTCGAATTTCGTGTCAGGTTCCTCCGGCCAAGAAGGAGGATAAGGAGAAAAAGGCGGTGAAGGTGGAGGTGAAGGTGGAGGTGGATGATTTGGAGTACAAGGAGGCTGTGCTGAACGAGAAGATTGGCAAGATGCTGGCTCGAGTGAGTGGCCAGAGCCGGGGGATTAGATCGAGAGCCGGATATTAGCTCGAGAACTGCCGGTTCTCACATTTTCTGACAGAGTTGTCAGAACCGGGGTTTGGCCCGACCACGTATGCAGTACCTATGGCCTACCTTTGCAGAAGTTCGAGAAGTGCGGCATTTCGATGACGCCGGACCAGCTCAAGGTGAGCCGGGAATTGATGGGCCGGGAAATTCAGAGCCGGAGAATTCCGAATTCCGTATTTTAGCACGCCGTCGAGCAGTGGAAAGAATTCGAGGATCAGCAGCTAAGGGAGGAGGAGGAATTCGGCGAGGTTGGTAGCTTGCTTATCTTTGCATTTTTACCAGACTTTTTGGCTTCATAAATAGCCGAAATAAATTAAAAAACAACGGGGATTCGGCAAATGTTTCGTGTTATGTAGAAATTGAAAAAAAAAGAATATTATCAGTCATTTCAAATGTTCGAATTACATTTTCGAGTGAAACAAAATGCATGATATTTCGGGACAATAAGAAATAAATAAATCAGTTCTCGATTTTTCAGAATTCCAATTCTTCTCGCTCTACCTACAGCACGTCAGCTTCGGTTTGTCGAATTACAATAGTTTTATAATATTGAGATGGATTCTTCATTTTGAGAGACATTACTGTCATTTCAGGACAAATCCAAGCAGAATTCTCGAGAGAAGTCTTCAAAGGACGAGAAGAAGATTGGACAGAAGGACGCGATTATGGAAGAAGTACGCACAATATTTCTCATTTTATTTTTACAATAACATGTTCATCTACTCGGTTACGTTTGTACACACACAGATGCTTCTGAATTCCAGCGTACGTGCAAATCGTCCACATCCAAGAGCGAACAGAAGACTGCGAAGGAAGGAAAGAGTGAGCAGAAGCCCTCGATGCCGGAAGAGGTGCCCATTTAAAAACAATCATGGTTTAGTCAAATATCCTGAGGATTTTGATAAAGTGAAATCTTCCAAGAATTTACAGATTATGATAAAAGTTGCATCTTCATTCCAGGCAACATGCAAATCGGCTTCATCAAAGAGCGTCAAGGTGAACTCGAAGTCGGAGGTTCGCACCATTTTTTGATACGTTCATTAAAAAGAAACATGGTTTATGAGACTATTTGAGACGAATAGAGGTACTGCTGGGAAGAGACTAGATAGGAAAGACTTCCTAAAGAAATGCATTTTCTTTCTTGTTGTTCTTGCTCTGGCATCATTTCACAATTTCAGAATACGTGCATTTCGACTTCTTCGAAGCTAGAAGAGAAGAGTGCGGAGCCCGGAAAGTAAGTCGATATTGGACGGCTTTACAGCCATTGATTTTGAAAATAAAGCGATTCGTCAAGGCCGAAATGGTGAATTTTCTCAGGCCTGGCCTCTTCAAAACCATGATTTCGAAGATACGTCAGGTTTGCGACAGGAAGCCGGAAGATGTGGAAAAGTGGGTTTTATTTTGTTTGTTTTTTAAAAGTATTTAATTATTTATCTAAATACTT
>LS486751.1:0-22578 GCA_900490705.1 Pristionchus arcanus
AGAGCACAGCACTCGTGAAACATTTCGGCCGTTAAACTCCTCCTCCTTCAACAACGTGCTCATTCGCTTTCGATCGCTTTCGATCAGTTAATGTTACATAACGTCACGTGGCGCACCGCTGTGTCTAGACCAAGCACATGCGTTCTTGATAATTTCTGTCCATCTTCGGTAGCTATTCAATAATTCGTGGAGATTCGCTTCTGAATCCTCATTCCCATGCATTATTCAGCTCCATGTTGTTTTTAGCTGTAATACTGGGCTATCAATTCCACAAATCCCATTACCACAGGATCATTACAGTTTCTCAGTCTAGACTTTTGCTTCCTATCAATCGATCCTAATCAGTGTTGAGAAAAAAAGGAAGTGAAAGTGCGATAACCTCGTAGGGAGGAGGGAATGCACTCGGCTCTTTGATTATCAACCAGGTTGAAGTTCACCCTTATTTTTTCTTTCAGAAGTGAAAGTGTGATAACCCCGCACTCGGATTTTTCACTACCGATCTCATTTTTTCCCGTATTTAATATTTTGTTCATTGATCGCAAATACCCTCTGGTTGTGCTCCTTTTCCAATTATGGTTGTTTGAACTTCATTTCTCAGATTTCAGATTACAAATAATGCATCTCGCTGGATTAATCGCTCGCGTTCGCGAGATCTTCGCTAATGATAAGGTGATTTAATGATTATTTAATTTTTTGTAATTATTAAAAATTTATCAAATAAAATTAATTGATTATTTTCAGGTCGATGTCGATGAAGTTCGCCGTGCGATGGAGGAGTACAAGAGCAATCCCGATGATTGGAGACATTTTGCGCAGTTTGACCCGAATAAGTCCGTTATTTTTTCTTACTTGACTTTCCTGTTAATATTCACCAACAATTTTGATATCGTTCTCAGGGTTTGTCCCGCTAAAAACCTCCCCAGTCTCTCCTGAATTAACACAATCATTGAATCGTTATCAGGTACACCCGCAACTTGGTCGACACAGGCAATGGCAAGTACAACCTCATGCTGCTGTGCTGGGGCCCGAGCATGGCATCCGCGTTAGTTATTAACATTTATTCATTGAAAAATAGTGCTTTTACAAAATGTACGAATGGAAGCATGAAAGCGCAAATAGCAATGCCATTTTTAGCTGCTTTTTTAGGTCGATAGCTCCATCTTGTACGATTTTTTCCCCATTTCTGTCATCGTCACGGCCTTTAACTTCCCTGAAATTTTGTTTGAAGAGTGCACGTTTTCCCTCTTAGTTATCGCAGTTCAGTAAACACTAAAAAGTTCATACAAACTGTTGAGTTCACTAATCCTATTAGGCTGATCTGCCGCAGTTCTAAACACACAATTTTTGTTTCTCTGCGCTAATTCGATCAGTGTCGAGTCATCTGTTCAGCTACCGTAGTGCCAAATCAGTTCTCACTACGTCAACACTCTCCCATTCTGCCTGTTCGGTGACAGTTCATGCCCATCTAGTAACTAGACACGGAATTTTGTGCACGTTCTCTGTTCAAATTTGGTCACGTAGCCGGCGCATGGTCGCAACATGTAAAGAAATCAAGAGGAAGCGATAGAAAAAGGAAGAAGACAGAGAAAGAAAGAGGGAAGGAAGAGGGGAAACCAGTTATAGGAAGAATGACACCTCTCCTATCTCTGCT
Source organism: Pristionchus arcanus (assembly GCA_900490705.1). Lineage (NCBI taxonomy): Eukaryota > Metazoa > Nematoda > Chromadorea > Rhabditida > Neodiplogasteridae > Pristionchus > Pristionchus arcanus. Next base: position 1,652 of record LS486751.1, read on the forward strand.
ACCCACTCTTATCGATAGAGTTACCACGTGTTGCACAAGGGGGGTTCAATGACTAGGCGAAAGGGAGAGTCAACTCGGCAAATGATTGTGATTCAGAAGCGGGTTATGCAGCTTGCAACCCATTCATAAGTTGTCAGTGAAGTTTTATTAATTTTTTCACTAGAGACGGATCACATCGCACTAATGTTAAATTTGAGAACTTTTGAGCATGTAGCCTGTAGAACAAAACAATTGAAAACCGGGAAAATAGGTAATTCTCTATTTTGATAATTGCAGCATCCACGACCACACCGATGCTCACTGCTTCGTGAAGATCCTCGACGGCGCGCTGGTGGAGACGAAGTACGAGTGGCCGAAAGCTGAGGGTAAAATTCATTTCAACGTAACCAAAAATGTCCATTTGAACACGAAAAGTTAAGAGAGATAGGGTAATTAATAACTTTAAAAATGCGATCCTTTCGTTTTCAGGCGAGCAACTCCACGTAAAGGAACGCACTGTGTACGACACCAATGGAGTGTCATACATGAGCGGTAAGCCATGTTTCCTGATCCTGATCTGATGAATTGTTGTCGAACGATATCATTAGAAACGTTACATTAGTTTCGAGAACGCGCTTGGAAATCGTTCAAAGAACCACTTTCAGACACCCTCGGCCTGCATCGTATGGAGAATGTCTCGCATTTTGACGGTGCCGTCTCCCTCCACCTCTACATTCCGCCCTACACGACGTGCAATGCATTTGATGAGGTAATAATTAAAAATTCACCAATAAATGATTGATTTCCCAAAAAAATCATTAATTACAGAATAAGAGTTGTTTTAACCGAAAATTTGCAGAGAACCGGCCACAAGACCAAGTGCACCGTTACTTTCTACACCAAGTACGGCTGTAAAGTAAGTTCAAAACATTACATTTATTTCAATTTTGCGTAAAATAAAAATTTTGAATTCAGGTCGACTACTCCGGCTCCAAAGAAGGCAAATGCGACGGTGAAGAGCTGAAGGTACACATTATTATTATTTAAATAATTATTTATTTTTTATTTTTTATTTATTAAAAATTAAAGCTTCAGGAGATCACCACCACCTTCTGCTGCGCTACACCAACCACTCCCGAACCGCACTCGGATACGGACTCTGAAGCAACGGTGGCCACTGCTTGAGCAGCTTTTGCCATCAATCATCAATGATTTGGAAATACGAACCCCTCCTGATTCTTGTACGAAAGAAACCCGTATTTCAAAGTCATCAACTTACCCGATCTAGTCCTTTAGCCATCTTGCCACAATTGTTTGCACACAATGAGTATTCTTGCCATCAAATTTCAAAGTAGAAACCGATTCACACACATTCTGGTCAGGAACACTTGTAATAAAGCGGTTCATGTTGTTGTTGGTTCATCTCGTCAAAAAAGACTTTTGCAGAAGAGTTATTCCCCTCTCTTGCTTTCGATGTCATTACTTGCCGCTCTTTTTTATTCGCTTGCATTCACATCAATAATTACATTTTCGAAGATGCGGAAAAGCATCATAAATAGTAGCAAAAGGCTGAAAATTGTATGCTCAATATTCTGCAGCTATCCTACAAATAAAATCATAAATGCCAAAAAACGATTTCGAACTGTTCCTCTGGATGAGATGTGTTTACACCCTCTATCAATCCCTTAACAACCTCTTCGAAAGCATTCATAAAAGAGCGAATCCAAACTATTTTCTCTATCACTCGGAAGATGCTTCGATCGATTGTACTGTTGGCACTGTTTCTGCACTCAATTTCAGGGCAAATTATTTCTAAGCCCTCTTCGCACTTCTGTAGGTCTTCAATTTCTTTCGTTAATCTATTTACGAATATTTAGCCGATGCTCTCAAGATCAAGTGCGATGCTCTCCCATTTCGCACGGTTTACTTCGATCGAAATTGCTATTTCGTCATAGATGCAGAAGTGAGAATTTGGTTGAATTTCCAAACTATTTGATTAAAGTACAAGTCATAGATAGAGACCGCAAGCTCCGCCCACTTTGAGAGGACAGGGAATCGCTCAAAACCTGCACAAAGGCGCTACTCTGCGAATTGTCAACTAAATCAATCGATCAAAATTGCTATGGATAGGTCTCAGATGCCTTCACAAATGACCCGTGGAGCAGCTGGATCAGACAACTTTAAGATGTTAAAAATCGAAAATGAAAGGGCGGTGATAGGTGAATTAAGCACTTCCCATGTAGGTAATGTGCTGCTCCTCTCGTTATCCATTCTTCTGATTTTTAGAAGACGATTAGAGAAGAAAAAACAAAGATCGGAAGTGTTTTCGAATTGTAGCGCCTTTTAAAAGATCGACAGTACGCGAGTAACGCTGGCCCAACCTACGGTGTTTATCGTGACCGCGCTTCCAAATTGTGTCTCTTCCCATCTCAATCTTGTTCTCCGTATGCAAAGCTGCGCGAAACTCCGCCCCCTCAGACCCCCTTCCCATCGCTATTCTCTAACCCGTCGTGAATAGCACGCGCGCAGCCTGGGTAAGGGTCGATTTCTCTCAAGAATTGTCTCTCACGACTCAGCGAAGCTATGACCGTTGAACTTTGAGAATGGGCTCGGAAGAGACTCCGCCCTCTTTTGACTAGTGCTGGTTTCGGGCACTTCTCTGTTGTGCCCCTTTCGCATGGTTTTTGGCTCATAACTCGGCTCGGAGATGAGATATCGACAAACGGTAAAAAGTATGATCTTATTCAGACCAAGAGGGATACTTTGGGTACCCAAACATGCCCACACGATAAATTCGGTCAACCACGTCGCGGTCCCTAGTCATAGATGTCAAAACTCAGTTAGACTTAACTAATATTAATTCAGGGTGACGTTTCCACGTCCGCCACGCGATGCTCTAGTGTATTATCCGATGCGAAAGTTGCTCAACCGGGTAAAGTTCCCGACGAAGTGTGGAGTTGGCTCTTTGTTGATGTGAGAATTTCAGAATCCTATATTTACGAATGATCTGAAAATATTCAGAAATCCTCATTTATAAGCGATGCCGAAAGGAAAGGAAAGGCAAAAGCAATGTGCATCTTCGGTATTTTTTTCAGTCAGATTCAAAATAAACTAAATAATTATCAGAGAACCGATTCCCTTCGTCAATCGCGAATGCTCCAAGAACAGCTATTAATCAAGGATTAAATCTCACAGCGCGTGTTGTAAGTTTCAGATATTATTGAAAAACTTCCGTTAGGGTCAATAACACAACGAGAATTAAATTCAGATGGGACAGACAACGAAATTCCCAGAAGAAATCGAGGTTGGACAGACAATAATCGTCAAGGGATATTTTACTCCTCAAGCTCCTGATCTGTATAAATGTTGAAAAAACTTTCGGATTGTAAGTTCACTATTTGCAGTATATCTTTCAATCTGCAAACCAATCATACGGCATCCATTGCGCTACATTTCTTGTTCGATTTCAGAGGAACAGTGGTACGATATTTTAAAAAAAATTAATTATTTTTTAATTTTTTTATTTTTTACTAATCGAGAGAACAGACATATTTTTTAAATCCGTTTAGGGTATTTAGAACACCCTAAAAATATAAAATACGATTATTATCCAGTCGGTTCTCATCCGAACTAGGTAATACCCCTTTTTAGGCCTGCATGCACACTTTGCGAGCGTGGGGCGGTGCATGGGATCCAGCCGATGGATGCGCGCCACAACCATTCAGAAGAGGGCAGCCGTTCGATTTACGCATCCGATGCCACCAAGACCATTTTCAGGTGGGAAAATAGTCGAATCTGTCCATAGCGATATAGATGCCGCGGACAGCTGAATCAATGAAACTCTTGCTTGATTCACGCGTCGATAAGACTATTTATTTAAAAAAAATATTTAAAAAAACACTTTTATAGATATTTACTAACGGAAAGGAGTTTGGCATCTACAAGTACCGGCTTCCACTTTCCTCTATAAATTTCCTCGCATTTGGTGGCGGACCTGATATGATCGCAACTTATATACAACTGGGAGAAAAGTATGAGGTAAATGAGCCTCACCATTTCCAAATAGCAAAAAAACTTCATTCCAGCCAGCATTTCCGAATGGATTCGAAAAGGGATTCCCGGTGTGCGGCAAGCAATCGACGTGTTCTGCTAATAAACAGTATGCCAAATCATCTGAATTTTGTAAAGTCAAATTGGCACCCAAGTTAGCCTGTTGTTTCCATATTTCGGCATAAGCTTAGAGAAAGAATACATTTTTCGTCGCAGGTTTGCGAGTAACATGAGCATTGCAAACCGAGTCGACTGAAAGCCACTGATCATCACTGGAAGATTTATACCATATTTAGCATACGCAGGGGGAGTTCCAGGCAGGTAATGAGACATATCTGTCGAATGATGACTCAAACAATAATTGAAGATTTTACATCAACCTGAAGCGCAAAAACGGAGATTCCGCTATGCATTTCGGAACACGCTTTGCCCAACCTTTTGATGTTAGTTGTGTTTATTTGAAATTTAATTAGATTTTTCTAACAGCATGTTGTACTCAACTCCTGGATGGCATCCCATTCGGGAGGTTGGCAGACTGAAGTGCAAATCAACAAGTTACCGTTCAAATCAGGAGAAAGATTCGAAATCGCCATCATAAACGATGTTCATGGTTTTCAGGTATTCATCCATATTTCAAAGCAAATGTGACTTTTGACAATGCAGATATTTGTGGATGGAGTGTACTTCACTACATTCGAGCATCGAATGTGTCCATATGACATTGCTGAAGTCGAAGTGTCTCCCCACGTGTTCGACCTCGGATTAAAGATCTACTGAAAATAGAAAGGAAATAGCAGGGAAGCAGCTCTCGGATATTGCATAGCACTTGATAAATTTATCTTATTTCACATTCCATTATCCTAAATACATTATGTACATTGTTAAGAAGGACGGTTTTAAAAACAAGAAAAAAAGAAATATAATATTTTTAAAAAATATAATTTCGAAATACAAGGCCCCTTCTAAATCTGCATTTCTTTGACAAAGAATGAAATAGACCCGCATTTCAAAGTCACAAATGCACCCGTTCTAGTCGATTAGTTTTCTTGCCACATTTGTTTGCACAACATATTGATTGTTGAAGCCAAAAATATCGAAAATGGAAGAACACTTGTAATATGCGGAACATGTTAATCTATCTCGATGTTTTATACACACGAACAACCACGATGATTCACTAAATAAGTTTATGATCTCAACATTTCGAAAATGCCCCTTTGCAGAAGTCGGTGTCATGTTGTGCTTGTGCCTGGGTGTGACCAGCTCATCCTTTTGAAACATTTTATCGACACACTGTGATCGGAATCGGCAGTGAATATTTCAGATCAGTTACATCAGTTACGAGTGAGAATCGAGCAATAGAATCGAGCCCATTGAGGTAGTAAGTGATGGTCTTGAGATAGACTAGTACAATGACATTTGAAAATTCAAAAAAGACGAGTGCGAAGTGCTAAATGGAGTGCATGACTCATTGGTGGAGTGTCTCCCGATTGACGAGCTGAAACATTACAATCGCAATTGTACTTGGGAACTTTAAAAGTGATAGAAAAAAGAATATGACTGCCCGTAATTCTTACTTGGACTATGGCTTGAGACTCTTGAAACATATGTGAAAAAAATCCCAAACCTCGTTCATGGTAACTGCTTGATACAATGGCGCGTTAGGGTACCGCTCGCGGAAGAATGCCCAGTACACGAGTACACCAATGGCAATCAACGCCACAACGAGCAGGACCGCAAGGATGGCGATGATCTCGTAGAGAACCGTCTCCTGCGAGCCGGGAAATGTTTAATTGCCGGAAAATAGGAAAACACTGCCATTGTGGAAATCATAAACGCGATCGAACACGTCCCAAAAGGAGTATTCACATCTTCCTCGCACTCTAATCCCCTTGATAACGTGACCACCAACGACACGAAAAAAGACCAGAAATCTCACCGAAATCGGTCCTTGCATGACTCGCACGTTAAACTTTTCGAATGCGTTGTCGTATGGGCCCTGAAAAAGGCGGTCAACCAAACGCCAGGGTATTTTGATAAGGAACAGATGAAGAATTCGTCCCTTCATTCGTCGTATACTCTCGCCAGTCAGAGGCACAAGCGAGTCATGCGGAATGGAGAGCCGAATTCTTCAATCAAATTCAGGTCACTTACAGTCGCATGCACAACTTTCCAGGAGGGAGTGGTGGAAGGCATTGAACACTGAAAGAAATCAGTGTCTTACGAGATCAAACACGGAATTGAGATGAGAAGTGAAGGAATGATGAAACACTGAAGTGAGAGGTGTTGATGAATCGCACTACACTTCCGCTATGCGAACAACCAATCTGTCAAAATATCATATATTCGCGGTTGACTTGGCGCTCTAAAGTCTGAAGAATACTGGCTGATAACATTATCGGCTTTATCAATAAGGAGGGGATAATTAGAGCAGTTGCTAATAATTAATTTGGCATGGCATGCGCACATCGAGAGCGATGAAGAGGAAGAATAAATGACCAATCTTCTCCGATAAGGGATGCATCTCATTTCCTCATCGCAAGCACGTTATCACGTGTCCCTTCCCTTCTTGCTGGTGGAAATACCGTTTTCTCTCATTCTAACGACACACTGATAAGCCATCCAGTGGAGAGGCAAGTCAGAAAGTAGAAGTTATTTGTGATGTAGTCTCGTATGATTCACTCATTGTTGTGCAAAATACATTATCGATCTTCGATAGACTACAACACTTTATCTGCATTATGATACGACTGAGGTAGGGTATTGAATTGACAAGGAAAGACATAAATGATGATCAGAAACAGTTGATGAAGAAATGTGAGTTGAGATGGATTCAGACGGGCACTGGCTTTCCTGAAACATAATTTGTGAATAACTTGTAAAAGGCCTTCACTCTTGCTTTCACATACTCGCTCTATTTTTGAAAATCTACAAGCTGATGTTTCAGTAACATCGCGATAAATAATTTCCAAAGATTGCCGAGATCTCCCACCATTCTTCTCCTGCTTCGGCTCCTCGGTCTCCACTAGGTGGTGCTCATTGGGAAAGCACGATCGACGAATGAAGAAGTAGGCAAGCGATAGGAGAATGGCGATGATTAGACAGATTGTGATCACGAGTGGCATCGCGAACTGAAAATGTAATATTACAATTAAAAAGGGATGTAATTATATTATCACAGATTCGTTTACTAGAAGCTGCCCAAATATTTGTGCAGGCACATATCAAATACATGATGCGCATTAAAAACAGAACGTTGATGATGGATTGGTGATGAAGGAAAAGCCGAATGTCTTACGTTCGATGCGTCACCCATTTCTATCTCAGTTAGTGACGACAGTTGAATCACATTACTGTGATAATGCAATGTGTTCCTAAGGATACGTCCAACTTTCCAACTGTACATAATAATTTTACCGGTAAATATTGAACAAACAAACGGCTGATTGTTGCGAACTGCAGGTTTTCAATCTGTGTTAATAAATCAGCAATAATAAACATAATTGCCAGAAACTAATAATTTTAGTTTTGTGTCATTACTCACCGCGCCCACGCCCTTCTCTCCATCCTTATCGGTGTGCTCGATATCGAGGTCTCGGAACTGCTTATCGTACTGGTCCTGGAAAATATTGATAATAAACAAGAGTCATTCCCTGACCTTAGCGTCATATCCGGCACGATGACATATTTTGGAGAGATGACTCTCTCAATTTTCCATGCTCTTTCGCATCTCTGATCGAATAGATAGCATTACCATATGAGAGGCGATAGCTAATGTTTTCGCACCTAGTCACCCTCATAACATCACCAATCGCGGTTATTGACTGAGGGAATGGAATGGGTGTTGCGAAATTCTGATAAGAGTTGCCTACTACTATCAAAAGACTCATCCATGTGATTAGTAGTGCGTGCTGATAGTACTATCATGCCATAATCATAATTACGAATTGAAAAATGTCCCACCGTCGATTCCACGACCCTCCATGGCGGTCCCGGCTCCCAGTCTTCAGGGATCGTTCGGACGGTAGGCATTGTAATCGGAAATAAGTGTAATGTGATCATTGAATAAAAAGTTTAATGTTATAGAATATCGTGCATGAATTGATCAAGTTGAAAATGGAATGCGTCCGATTACTGGAAGAAGTCTGGGGAAATCAGAGCAGTGAAAAAAGGGAATATATGAAACAATGAGAAATCGATCATGGGCGAAGGAGAGAAAGGAAGAAAAGAGGAAGAAAGGTGACAATCAGTCTATAAAAAACGTGGAAGAGCTGTGATGGAGGAGAGTGAGACAGGAAAGAAACAATGCGAAGGCAACAATATTCGCGGTTTGCATTGATAGCAATGAGGGAAGGGGGGTGAGTAAGGTGACAACCAGCTGATAAGGGCAACCATCCTAGTGAGAGTGTGGGGTGATATTTGAATAGGAGTCACATAGCGCGCCGGGCGAATGGTTCGAGTCATGCATTTTTAACATCGAAAATAATAGAATCGAAAATGGTTTTTTCAAAGAAGCTGGATGTAGTGAATCGAAGTTAGCTATCATTGTCACTATTTAGCATTCCACCCACCTTGACTGACAACCACGCCTAACGCATACGAATTGAAAATGATAAGGTGTTCCAGTTCTTTTGAAATGACTTTCGAAACGATAAGTAGGCCATAGATTAATTCGGATAAATGGAGATTATCCAGTAGGCTCAATGACGTTGACTTTATCATGTTGAACGATATTTACATAATTACAGTAGTTTTGAATGTTCGACTTCAGTGGGAAGACTGCTGGAGATCCAACTGTTGCATTGGCTTGATCAACTGCAATGGATCGATTCTCATTGGAACTGTAATTGGCACATTGTCAGTACTAGAGTTGGCTTGTCAAGAAAAAACTGCTTTTCAAGAATCGAATGGCGACGAATGATATTGGTAAGAAAAGTCATTCTTGAAATGTTCTTGAAATTCAACCAAGAAATTTCAAGAATATCAAAAATGTGCTAGGAATCTCAACATTTTTGAGAAGAATGGGTGTCATAGTGCCCAACTAACAAGCACACATAACGAGCGATGTGATTTTGGACGTACAAATACCGAAATGAATTTCAAGAAATTTCAAGTTCTTGAAAAACAATTCACAATTCTTGGCAAGAAGAGATAATTGAATTACATATTTTCAAGTTCTTGAAATTCTTGCTTGGAAAGCCAACCCTAGTCAGTACATTGGAGATTATTTGGGCGGGAGCACTCGGAGATGTCGATAACAGAATATTCGACCATGAAGAACACGTTATTGCTTCGCACTCAATATACATTTCCTGGCTCCGGCTCTGAATACAGGTAAATTCAAGTCGAAATTCAAGGGACAAAAATATTTGGAGATGAAGACGAATCTGAAGAAGAAAGAAACATTAAAGGTTCACAATGACGGCTTCGAAAAAGAGGTGTGTCAATCACCTGATAAAGCCACAGAGCGAAAGAAAGAAACACAATCGATGGAGAGAAGGGGAAGTGAGTCATCAAGCGTGCGTGAGAAAGATTCCTGAAAACAGGGCTGAAACTTTGCAAACAAAAAACGTTTCCCGAAATAGCACCCAATGCACGACGAAAGAAATCGCTTCTTCTAATATCCATTTATTTCCCGAACCCTTTAAATTACTGAAAATACGTGTCTGTTCAAGCGATTTCTATCAATTAGAAAGTTTATTCAGTTTATGAATACAGGAGAGTGAGATCACCGGTGAAACTCATGTCGAGGTCACTCAATCTCATCAGTGAGAGGATCCTGCCGAAGCACTCGTTCAATCCTTGTGAACGGTGGAGGAGGATGTGGCCTCAAGTAGCTTGGCCGAGGACTCGTAATTTGCGAGAGTAGCAGGAGGTGGAGAAGTGGTTTCGGTATCTTAAAACGATTCTCAATATTCACTTCTATTTCAATAATCGATCGAAATTTGCTGTCGCAAATATTAATGAACGAAAAATCTTCCATGAAACGTGAAATGCACCGACACACCGAGTGGCTAACTTTGTCTAGCTACATTACTTCACTAACCATTCTTTGGGCCGCAGGGCTTGGTCCAGCACTTGTAGCAGACGAAAACGCCCACGAGGAAGCCGACGAAGAGAATTACGCAGATTGCGATCGTCAGGGGGTTGTCCTGGAAGGAAAATTCGTTTCTAATTCTCTAAATTAGATTACTTCTCGTTCTTAGGAAAGTGTAAAAAATATGAAAAAAAATATATATAAAAAATAAGTTAAAAAATAAGGTGTTATTGTAATAGAAAAGGAAGCGAATCGTCATGGAAAAAATAGTCACATAGAATGGCGATTCGTCGAACTTCTGGTAGAGCTTCACGAACTTCTCTTGTTCCTCATTCTGAATATAAATAATAATTAATTATTATAAAATATCAGAAAATTATCCAGTTACTGAAAGAATTGCAAACATTATACCATGCCATGAATAACACGGTAGTCTGGGGTAGTGGCCATTGTTGCAATTCAAAGGAAGGAACTGAAAAAAATTAATAAAAGCAAATGAGAGTAAATTTGGCAAAATCATCATCTATCAAAATGAGAATGTTACTGGCCTAAGCCGCGCGCGCGTGCTAGCCGCATCGCCTCTGACCAGCAATGTTCTCGTCTCTTCATTATCTCTCGTCAGTCAGAGAAACGAGAGAGCATTGGGAAGTGAGACAGACAGACCTTCCACCCCTGTGATGCCGCTAGACTACTCGGGGTGTGTGAAGAACCGTGATGAAATCTGTAACATTGCGTAGTCTGTGTTTCCAATTTCAAAAAAAGTATTTATTATGCTAATCTGTCACTATGCGATGATAAAATTAATGGTACAGTTCGTAATCGTATTCGGAAAAAAAACATTACTGACCTGAGCTGTGCCGTATTTCTGAGTGGAGAGATAATGTCAATGCCATTAAATAAAGAATAATACAAAATTTAGAAGTCATTGTTGGGAAAAGTGAACAGTCGGGCATTTTTACATACAGAGAAAATGAATTATTTATGCGCATATTTTATTACATTAAACTATTTGACATGGCGAGAAGAAATCTGGCGAGTGAAGGAATCATAAAGTCGATAGATACGTTGAATGTGCTTATCAACTGATCGATGCACAATAACGTCATCGATAAACATTGTGATTCAAATTTCACACTTCTCAGGATAGTTCGTGATACAACGATACAATGACTTATTTATATACATAAAATTAGCTACACAATTTGTAATATAACTAGTAAATCATTATTTGGGTGGCTACTCATCAATCACTATCAACTCCATCGAATCTTCTCTTTTCTCATCATCATCACCGATTATGAAAGCTTCCTCATTTGGTCGTTCAGCCGGTTTGCTGATAACTTTCACGATATCTTGATCTCCAGAATATCCATTCGCCCAGTGGTCCATCGATATATTGTTGTCGATGTAGTCTAAGAGCTCGGGGAAAGCGGATCGGAGGGCAGCGTCGCCTCCATTTGGTAACGATTTGATGCAGCGGCCTCGCGTGCCCTGCAGAAATTTAATTCTATTATTTACCACAGGATAATTGAAAAAAGTAGGCTGCATCAAAAAATTGGTAATATTTCTAAAAGTTGTTGTCATAAATTTAATTCTGTAACACTCATGGGAAGAATATCTCACCGTGGTTGAAACGCAATCCTCGAGGTAGTTCTGTTCACTGTGATATGTTTTCCAATCCCTCAGCATTTGCTCTTGCAATTCTGATAGAGGCGGGTGAGCGTTGGCGAAACCCGACACCGCATAAAATGCTAGAACCTAAATTTTCAATTATTATTGATCATTTTTATTCTAAATTTTTAGATTTTATAGTTTTACCCAGTCCGCAAACGCCCTTGCTTCCACGTTTTCGAGACCGTGATATTGCATGTAGAGCACTTCTACAGCAGGCAGGATTTCGAGAGGCGCGATGTCGGTTGAATTCCATTCATTCTTTGCCCATTGGGCGAACTGAAATTTCATATTATAAAATGTTTTGCAATTAGCAAGCATATCACCTCTTCAAATGACGATTGAACCAGGGTGTAAGAGATGTGAGTCTGTTGCACCAGCTGATACATCTTGGCGAACAGTTCTCCAAGCTTTTCGTTGTGAGTCATTGTTCCCACCCGCTCGATAGCTTGAAATGTGAAATAATCTATAAAATCGACTAAACGTGCTAGCTACTTACCCTTCATAGCGACGTAGATTCGGTGTCGCTTTATTTCCGGCGTTTCCACCATGCCGAAGGCGTTTTTGTAAGCTTTCATCAGTGCGAATTGAGCCTCGAGAGTAGGAATGTGAGCGAAATCCAAGAAAGTCAAGCTCAACATCTGAAAAGTGTTTCAAATAATATCATTCTATGCTTTTCAGTTACCTCAAGGAGAATATTGTCCATGGGCATACGAGCTCCGATTGTGCGAAATTTGCGCTGATGATCAGTGAACTGAAATCAAAGAGAGACCGCTTGAAATATTCTTCGAAATAGCACACACCGCTTCAACGTAGGATTTGGCCTCGGCATTCTCCAATTCGTTGAACTGCTGTTTCAGGGAATTATGGAGGGAATTGTATTGTGTTAAATCCGCGTTATTCCTACCAGTATCCACGATGACCTGAAATGTTACTAATACAAAATTAAGCACTCCTATTTTCTATTCCACTATTTATTCATGCGGCTGTATGGTGGTTGAAAATGCCAACGAACTTGAAAATGCAAATTACTGACCATTTGGCCAATCACTATCTGATAGAATGCAGTTGACCAGAAAGCTGTGGTGAAGTTTCTCCGACCGCATGCTGTATCGATTGCCTCTTCGAGAAGCGCGTTTCGAGTGGCTAAAGCATTTCGGGCCATAAATGGATGCTAGTGCAAAAGTTGAATGCAATAAAGCATACAGTATGCATTTATTCCCTGCAGCACGCTCGGGCACTCGGCTGCAGCAAGAGCGGCCACTCCGAGAAGTAGAAAAGCTGCTGTCATGAAGCTGACGAAATTCTGACATTGACAAAATAACTAAGTGATAGGGAAAAGCCAGAGCGTAACATGTGAAGCTGTCTGTGTATAACAATGAACCGCACGGATGAATAAGCTTGATGCGCTCTTGACCTAACTTGACCCTGTGATAAGAGAAATGGGAAGATATTCTCGCGATAACCATTTCACTTTCATCTATCTGGTATGTAAGGTTCTCAATAAAAAGGATGATTGCGAGCAATATTCTATCCAGGAACGAGCACAAGTTATTTACAATAAGTAACCATAAAATAACTTGAATTTGTAAAATGTTAATGAACAAATTCAGACAATTCATCTCTATCAATGGTATCAACAAAGTACAATTTGATCCATCCATTCTTTTCGATGTATGCAAACAGCTCCGGAAATGTAAGGTAGAGTTCGAGTTTGGCCTGCTCTGACAGCGTGTGATAGCACTTGACAATCTGCAATAATATTTAATTAAATTATTTTTTTTCCGGAAATGATGACTTTAGAAAGTATACGAATCGAAGATACTGGTCTCACATCTTTTCCAGGACATGCCTTTCTGCACTCGCACTTGTTCTCCCCTAATGCCGTTTCGAACTGTTCCATGGTTTCCGATGGGGTCTCGTTGAATGCAAGTTTTCGCGCGTTCTTTTTCGCCAACGAGGATAAAACCTGAAAATAAATTGTATTCAGTTTCTTTTTGCAGTTGTGCAAACCCATTCGATCCAAGCTTGCGCCTCGCTGTTTTCGAGGGATCTTTGCTGGAGGTACAGTGACTCGATCGCTGGAGCGATTTCGAGCGGTGATATTCCAGTTCCACTGAAGTCATTTTCAATCCAATCGGCGAACTGCAAACGCATGTGGAATGGAGGAAAAACTACAACTAGCAAGGTGAAACACACCTCTTCGAACGAGGTCGACCTCTTAGAATGGTGGACAAAGCGCGACGGCTTTCCGGTTGATAACAGATACAAGTGTGCATAGAACTCTCCAATTTTGCCGTTTTTGTTGGTCATTCCACTTCGCTGGATTGCTGAAATGGATACTGGCACCATTTAAAATAATTAATTTACATGTCAATCTGTGAGAGCTGGACCAAAACTAGAAAAGAGAAAAAGAACGCACCTTTCATGGCAACGTCGATTCGGTTTTGCCGCATCCTATCGGTCTCTGCGAATCCGAAACCATTCTTGATCGCTCGCGTTAGAGCAATTTGACCATCCACAGTGAGCCTTTGCTGCATTTTCAGCTCCATCACGCCTCCAAACTGCAAAAAAAGCCTCACCTATTATCGAGGAAGTCGATTTAAAATTATGTAAATTCACTGACAAATTGGAATAGTCCAGAGAAGGGGTTCGTATTATCTCGTTTGTCACTCTGTCGAAATGTCGTTTGCACCCTCGATTTTACCTACGATAATTGATTATTAGCACAGTAATTGCAATCTCTAATCGATCAACCTTTCGTTAGGTGATGTGAAACTCACGGCATCAATGTGGGCCTTGGCTTTCGCATCGGTCACAGCTTCAAACTGCTTGTTGAGCGATTTTATAAGTGGTTTCAGCGACGAGATTTTCTCTTCATCTTTTCCCAAATCCATCATAACCTGCAATTGGGTAGTTATCACGTATTGCACTTTAATGTTTCTTCCAAACATTATTTTATTTTTTAAAAATATTCACGCATCCAGACTCTTCGCAAAGATATGTGTATATTTTATTCAAACTAACAATATTCTCCAGTAACTGATCACAGAACGTTAGCGACCAGAAAAGGGACGTGTAGTTTCTTCGCCCACACGCAACATCGACAGCTTCGTAGAAGCGATCACCTCCGATTGCTGTAAGATTAATTATATATTTTTTAAAAGAATACTATTAAGATGTCCGATGATAACAGAAAAAATATGGTTAAATAAAAGCAAAACAATGAATTTACACTGGTTCTCATCGATATTCTGCAATACCCGAGGGCAGAGTGCACGGGTCAGCGAGGTAAAAGTTAGAAGGAGTAGAGGCAGCTTCATCGATCTGAAGTTGTAACAATAATTGCAGTATATGAAATAATTGGGTGAACAACCCTCTGAATCACGAGAGAACTGTACTACTGCTCGATGGCTGCCACTCGGAGCAATCTCACGAAACGATCACTACGACCTTGCCCTTATCTGACTGCGGTAATCAAGATCTCAGGATATCCCTCTCCCGAGACACATTGCTGCGGAGAAACAAAGAACACTTTGTAAAAATATCGGTTTATCAGCACGACTTATAAGGCAAACGGCATATCAATAACTGAAGCGCCACTGGCTTTAATCTTGTCCATGTCAATAACGGAGGCTCCTTTAGCGCTAATCTTTTCCCTCAATCGTTCCTTTCTCGACGATGAGTTCTTCTTGACTTGAATCTTCTTTGGCTTTCTCTTGGTATTCCATCCACCGTTTCTGATGTAGAAATTGGACAACTCGGGGAAGGTGATGATCAAAGAGTTCCTGGCCTCGGATGAGAGACCGGAGTAGCATTCGTCGACCTATAAATAAATCATATTGTTCCCGATCTCCGGGTGCTCGGTTGAGCTGGTGACACATTGAACCATATTTCGAGAAATCGCAATGTAAATAAAAGGAAAAAATATGGATAATGGAATTATACAATAAAAAAACTACTCGCATTTCTCGTCGGGCACACACTGATCACTTCATCAATGTTCTCCTCCAGCGTGTGGCCGATTTGCGCCATTACATCAGAGAGTTGTTTAGTGGTGTTAGCGGTGGGCTCGTAGTTCTCCATAGCTCGGGAGACGAGGACCTGAAGTTATTTTTATCGAAGTGCATTATTTTACTGGGTATTATTCGGAGGATTCGGTACCGACACGAGAGAATTGTGTACCCCGATCATGTCTCTCACTGTCGCACGATATTTCTCATCGCTAGCTGTGCGCGAGATAGAAGGGACAGACCAATATCGACGCTGCAACCCTAGTAACTTGTCGATACGGTTACTCACCCAATCGACGAACGTTTTCGCCTCGTAGTTGTCGAGTGATCGATATTGCAGATAAAATGTCTCGATTGCGGGAAGGATTTCAAAAGCGGAAATTCTCGAGTCGCTGAAGTCCGTTTCCATCCACTCGGCGAACTGCAAATCATAACAATAACTCATGTGTAAAATCGTACAAGCTTCGTAAACAAACCAATTAAAATTAGAGCGTGACTTAGCAATAAAAAATGAATTATTCGATAACTAGGCATTATTTCAACGTGCCTCTCCAAACGAAGTCGAGTCCTTCGTCACTGTAGTCTGCTTCGCGGGCCGCTCCTTTGCAAGCAAGTAAGCTTGAGCGTACAACTCAGTAATGCGATTCTTGTCAACGCCTATTCTTCCGATTGCTGAAAAAGTATACAATAAATCCTTATTTTTAAAATTCACAGTTTCACAACTCACCTTTCAAAGCAGCGTCAACTCGTTGCTGCTTCATTCTAGCCGTTTCGATCATTCCGAACGCATTCTTCATCGTTTGAGCCAAGGCAATTTGAGCATCTGCGGAGAGTTGATGAGACAGCATCAACGAAGTTAAACTGAGCATCTGAATAGATGGGTTGCATTGGATGGATGGAGTATGGGCAGTAAATCCGTAAATCCAATGAAGATGCCTAAGTCCCGTGGAAGAAGAACCATAGAAGAATTCCCTTACCTCATCAGCAGTCTGCCCAGAAGTCATCGGTACAGCGATCGAGCGGAATTTTAATTGATGCGCGTAGAACTGCAAATATCAATTTTAGATCAGAATCAGATCGCGTCTCTTCTTCGCGTGTTCTCTCTATACTCGGTGAGAGAACGCCTAAAGTCTACAATCACCAATCAAAGAAAATGAAATCTCACATCATCAATCAGCGCCTTGGCCTCGGCATTATCCATGGATCTGAATTGATCCCGGAGTTTCTTGAGCAGAGGCTTGATCGATTCGTCTGTTGATTCTCCACGGTTCAATTCATCGACTGCCTGAAACACGAGATATCGATCACAATTTCAGAACTGTTTCCCTCACATGTCACATCTTCCCCGAAAGAAGAAGTATAGTATTTTATGAGATTCGCATGATTTGAATACGTTTACTGACCAATTCAATGAGCAAATTCTCGACGAAATGAATGGACCAGAAGGCGGAGGTGAAGTTTCGCCGTCCGCACGCGGTCGCTACAGCTTCGTCGAATTGATGTTCGTTTTCTGAAAGATAGAATCCCTCCCCTTTCCGAATGCTCATATATGTAGTTTCACTGGCTAGTACACGCCGAAATTGGGCAAACTTCTAACCAAGCACATGGGTGGAATGCTCGACGAGTCCCTGCAACACGCGGGGGCACTTTGCTGCTGCGAGAGGCGCGAAAGCAACCAGCAAAAGGAACAACCTCATCTAACTGAAACAGTATCTTACGATGAATATATGAGGTAGACATGGGAGCAGACAAATAGGAATATTCAAATGACGAGTGAAATCCATCGAAATTTATCACCAATGGCCGGCAGGAATAATATCAATGATGCGCTCGACCTTGTCCTATAGGAGAAAGGAGATTTGATTATCTTATCATTTCGATCTCGTTTGAACATTGGAACAGGGTGAGGGAAACTCGCTTTCTATAACTAGGAATGCACAAACAGTTGTTTGAGCTGTTTCAATAGCACTACCGTTGTCCTGCGTTAAAAGAGGCGATTGATATAATCACATTTATTAAATATTAATCAGCAAAGAATATGATAATGCAAACGAGGTATGATGATTTTAGATCAGCCTTCGTCTCTTGAAAATCATGTCGCTGAATGAGAACTTCTTCTTCTTTTCAATGGGCGCCGGTTTTCTCTCAACACCGTCTTCACTCCACCCGTGCTTCTGTAGATAGGCTGTCAGCTCGGGGAATGTTGTTGCCAATGCCTCTTTCGCTTCATTGGATAAGGAGTCGAAGCACTGTCGGACCTAAAATAGTATCAGTAAAAATATTGCAAA
Source organism: Pristionchus arcanus (assembly GCA_900490705.1). Lineage (NCBI taxonomy): Eukaryota > Metazoa > Nematoda > Chromadorea > Rhabditida > Neodiplogasteridae > Pristionchus > Pristionchus arcanus. Next base: position 19,690 of record LS486751.1, read on the forward strand.
CACATTGCTACCTAAAACTGCAACATCACTGTGCAGGTAACTTTGCGAAAATAAGTTTCCCGTTTTTGCGTGCTCTCTCAACGGTCAGAGAAGCAAGAGAACATGCAAAATAAGGAGAGTGAGATCTTTCCAAAACTCCACATCACTCACCCCTCTCGTCCTCCCGCATCCTCCGTCAATGACCTCTTCTTCGTGGCCATTAATAGCAAGAGCCATTTGGGACATCACGTCTGAAATTTAAAGAAACGATGATAATATTTCTGGTGGGATTAAGCAGTGCATACGAATCACGAATACGTATCGCAACTTCGAAGCGAAGCTTGGATGCAAGCGGTGATATGGGATCTTTACCTGACAAATTATCCTCATCCTGCAGGTTCACTTGAGTGTTCAACACAGTACGCGTTGCGAGGAACTGCAAAAAATCAATATTACATTTTCAAGAGCTCACAAACCCAATCGACGAAATTCTTCGCTTCCGTATTATTTAGCGTCCTGAACTGCAGATACAGTGTCTCCACGGCAGGCGTTATTTCCATTGGCGAAACTCCAGTAGCGTTCCAATCGTCCTTCATCCATTCGGCGAACTATAATAACAATTATTTTATTTTATAAAAAGTATTTCGAAAATAAATCCGAAATAAAAAAAGACCAACTTCTTCAAAGGAAGTAGTCTCCTTGATGATGGTCCAGCTTTGCGATGACTTTTCCGTCGCTAGAAGATACAATTGCGCGTAGAGCTCCGACATTTTGCCCTTGCCGCTCATTGGCTCAATTCCTTCGAACGCTGAGAAAATATTTTTTGTGACAAAAATATCCACACGAAGAGCTCACCCTGCATAGCAACCTCAATCCTTGCTATCCTCATCTCGGCAGTCTCTTCATACTCAAAGCCCCTCTTCATCGCATCCATCAACGTGACCTGCGCATCTACCGTCAGAGGATGCGTCCATAACATGGCTGCTAGTTTGAACATCTGAAAATATTTTCGAATTTCGAAAAAGAACAACAACAACAAAAACAAAAACAAACTAAATTCGACCTGAAAGAACACCCTACGCATGCTCAACGGCTCGCTACCGTCGAGGAAACTGCGCTGATGTTTGGAGAACTGAAAGAAATGGTTTCATACCCAAATTATAGAAAATGTCCTTAGAATGAACATCACAATACTCACAGCTCGAATGTATTCCTTCGCCTCGCAACTTTCCATTGCTTTGAATTGCTTGTTGACCGATTCGTAGAGAGGCACGAACGATGTCTCGTCCTTCCCTCCGTGCAGAGAGGAATGCTCCTGAAGTGTAAAACTAAGCAGAGATAGGCGAGAAATAACTCTCCTTTTTTCGCGCGCCCTCTCTGACCGGTGAGATAACACGCGAAATTGCAAAGTTACGAACCAGCTCTATGTGAAACTCACTTTACCTGACTTCTATCGTGGGGGAACGTTGCGAATTTTTTTAAATCAAAGCGATAAAACTCACAATATTGATGATCATGTTGTGCAGAAACTGCATTGACCAGAAGACGGATGTGAAGTTTCGACGACCGCATGCCGCATCGACGGCTTCCCGAAAGTTTCCTGGAATTTTACGGATATTTTCGTCTCAAGGGGTAATTAAAATTGTTCCCAATGGAAATACCTCCTGACTCAGTCGAGTTCCACGTGAGACCTTCCAGAATACGTGGACAAGCTGACTTTACGGCAGGAGACAACGAAAGAAGGAGGATGAGCAGTCGCATCTTTCTGATTTGGCAATAGGAACAATAGCAAAGCGATCAAAAAGTGTCGAACAACAATTAATATTCTTATCAATCGAACGGATCTTGCAAGCGCTGATAGATCTTGCCATATCCGGATGAATGACCTTGTCCCCGGTGGAATGGGATATGCGTGTCCTTATCAAAACAGTTTGCGGATTTCATGATCCCGTTTCGCAACAGTGGAATGAGATAATGAGGGCAGGTTAGAGACCGAGAGAAACGAGGAGAAAATGCATTGCAAATCATCCGATGTATATGAGGCCATTTGCGAGAAAGTCGGACAAGGCTTGGCACAGCTCAAAAAATCCAAATCTCTGAAACATTGTTTTCCGGAGGTATTGAGGGTCCTGATGACGCTGAGCATATTCATTTTTCATAATGAGCCCTCGTTGGCTCCAGACGACGTGACGTCGAAAACGATTTTTTCGGAATTTCATGATTCTCGAAAATGCTAAAAATATGTGAGTATGCCCACCAGGGTAGAATTTCATGCTGATCAAGCCTATCAACTTCATTTTTTATATTTTTTTGAAAATAATTTTGTAAAACTGAAGTTCTTGCGGAGTTAATTGCTAACGGGGAGCCTATCATAGATCGATCAGAAATTATGCAAGGATTCCAAAAAGGTATTTCCCATTTCATAATAACGTGCGCATAAGGTTTTATGCTAAATATAGCACGCGTGTCACGTAAGACTCGAATAAAATCAGGGGGTGCTTGGCACATTTTTTGACCCATATGTTTTAATGCGTTTTTGGGTAGTCCTAAGGGTCCCCCATAAGATAGCGTCGAGCTTTGTTCGATATTTTCATTTTGAACGATGTTAGACGTCGTCAAACTTTTTAATTGCCAAAAATAGCCAACTTTGAAGGACTGTAGCTCAGCCCAGAGTGATTTTGGTGCTTAGTGTATTGGAGATGAAATGTTCCAAATCTTCAGGAGAATACGCCTGCACATTGGGCCCATCGATATTTTCATTATTATTTTTGTAAATCGTTTTAATTGATTGATTTTCACCACAATTTCGGGCCCAAGAATTTTATGAGCTCAATCGATAGAGCTCGTCGAGACGATTCGAATGGTATGCTGTTCATAGGGTTTTTTTCTCCGAGGGTCTAACGAAAACCC
>LS486751.1:25480-48023 GCA_900490705.1 Pristionchus arcanus
AAATCAGAACATCTTTCCGCTTACTGGCTTCCGATCTTCACAGCATCAAATTCTGCCCCGTAAGCCATGCTCTTCTAATTTTAGCGACTATGACAACAGAGATATCATGCAGAAACCGATATCGACGTAACGTCATCTGGAGCCAACGAAGGTTCAACGACGAAAATGAACATGTCCTACGTCATCAGCACACTCAAAAACCCTTGTTCACAGAGTTTCAGAGAATCGATATTTTTGAGCTGTGCCGGCCGTTGCTCGGTTCTTTCGCAAATGGCCTCATATTGGTGTGTGGCTTTAAATACTTTAGGTGTGGTTTTAAATTGTTTATCTCATTTTGAAATTAATCAATACGATATTTGGATTTGCATGATATTTTTGACACACGTGATATTTGTTGCTCGACAATAGGCAGCACGCATTGCAAAATAATTTAGGATATCAATGATACACATTTATTTATTTTTCCAATTATCTAAATGCTTATAAATTCGTAAATTCAGAAATGATGTTGTACATTCCAATGGTGCAATTCTGTGGACGGCATCAGAGGCCTTTCAATACATATCGATTATGAGACAGCCTCCAATGAAAATGGTGAGCAGCAGTTTCCATCACTTTCAACTAATATTTTTGGATATTATTTGGTCAAAATATGTAGTATTTGTATGAAGAAAATGAGTATTATACTATCGTGCGTTTGAAATGCTCAGCAAACTCAATGTGCTGGTTAGCGAGCTATCGATTGTCTGGGAGAGAGGAAACGGGAAGGAAGGGCGGAGGAGGACAGTTGATCTACCGCCTCCTTCCGGCCTCTTCCTTTCTCCGCCCCCTCGAACGTTCGTCAAAGCTAAGCTACGAGTGGAATAGAAAATAATCTCACGATAACTAGAACCAACAACACATGAAAAAAAGATATCATATCGATTTCATTGCGCCGTTTCAGCTCGAACCCGCATCTTCATCATCAAGCGGTGTTGAAATCGTGGCTTCATGAAGGTCTGTGATTCACATCAACATTTTCCATTCTATTAGAATAACGGATGTGCACACTCTGAATTGTGCTGGCGTTCGCCATTCTTCAGTTGCACACTTTACAATCCATCAAGTCATGTTTTCGCCCCTAGTCATGCATGATTCATTGTACCACCCTGCGCGACGCGTTTTTCTTAGTTAAATGGCGGGCTGGTTTGATGACAACCCATTATTTATCATTTTTTTCATTCAATTGTGCTTACTTTTTCTCCTTTTTTCAGACCGCGAAAAATATTGAATCTATTGCAGTGAAGCATGCATCTGCCGACGACCGTTACTGCTAACGCTGATCCTCTTCCTCATCAAGTTCTCATTGTAAATTGCTTTCTATTTTACAAATTAGCATAAAAATATATTGATTATGTCTACGACATTTACCGGTTGAATGGAGGATAATAGTTCGTGACTTATCCACACCGATCTCGTTTGATCTCGCCATTGACTCACTTACATAATTTCATACAGTCTAAAGTTGGGTCGGAACAAGAAATAAAGAAAATATTTTGTAATGCGGATCAATGAATCTATAAAAATAATTTCAGGTTGATGAAAATTTCTCGAAACATGACAACGTCGTCATCAATGTTCCGTCGTTTCCCGTGAGTGTTAGGTTCTTTGTGAGCATGGGCTAGAACGTTCTAAGTAATTTATGAATTGAGATGCTGTAAGCGGAAAAGAGTTGATTTAAAAAAATTGTTCACTCTGAATCACATCAACAAATATAGTTTTTTTCATTCATTTCAAGGGTGAAATTGATCTCCCATTGTCCAAACTCGCATCTTCATTATGACTAAACAATTTCAAACATTTCGAATTTTTAATTTATTTGTAAATAAATAAATTTCAGATCGAATGGTTAGCCATCATCGTCGTTCTCGCTGTGGCGCTTCTGATTGTTGTCGCCGCCGTGATCTACTGCTACTGCTGCTGCAGCGTCAAGGATGATGCTGCAGCAGACGGGGAAGAAACACTTATTGAAGCTGAAGCTGTTCCCGAGCTCCATCACATGCGCAACAAGGGCTACCGCCTCGGACAATGAGTGTGTACTGTAGCATCACAACCATTCTTGTGCTAGCTTGACATTTGGGATAGAATGTCGAGAAATGATTGGTTTACGTGCATCACCGCGCGTGAAATTAAATTGTTTCTTACTATTCTATTTCTCTTATCCTCTTTACATTCATTGTATTTATTTTGCATATTCAACCCATTGATTTGAAGCTTTACTTATTCTTACTTGTATGTATTCAACTGATGAATGCTTCCATAACTTCAAAGCTGGCATGTAACATGTTGTGGCAGAGTGCTCACTCGCTTGGCAGTTTGTGAACCTGCAGAAGGGGAGGGACTGGCATTCAAAGAACTGCCCTCATCATTCTGCACACTCATTCGCACACCCTCTGATGAATTTTCTTCGCTTGCTTTCCTGCGAGCCTTCCAAGCTGTGAATGCTGAATCGTGACTGGAAGGAAGGTCTTCATCTTTTGAAGATGTGCGAATACGAGCTCAATTAATTTTTATTTTTTAATGTGTTCAATTTATTTTTAAAAAATTAATTTAAAATTAACATCATCGGGGTCACTTTGTCATCACCAACGAAGGACCGAGGAAGTGGAGGAGAACTTTTATATCGTATTTAGCAAATCTCAATTTTACCCGTTGTATTTTTTATTTACTGCAATGTTAACCCCGCACCCTCACCTTCATGCGACAAGATCAATCAAGCCGTAATGTATTGGAAGCATTCATCAGCGTATACATGAAAGCAGGGGTAAATACAACTTCCATTCAATGGTTATAGTGTGGGTACAGGAGCAGGCAGGCAATAGGAAAAGTTCAGCAAGATATAAGTGAATTTCACGAACAAACAGATGGCGTGCCAAGCCATCCCCAAAGGATAGCTCGCACAATATCTCCCGGGGTTATAAGAGCAGTGATTGCAATCCCTATTGCCTCAATGCCCATTCACTGTTTTAAACGGTCCGCCTTGATGATCATGGGGCGCAGCTCGGGTATGGCCGTGTCCGCTTCCGGGGTTGCAGCAGCTGCAGCTGCGGCCGGACGGTCAACATTTCCGCGGCAGCAGCAGCAGTAGACGATACCAGCAACAACGAGAGCGACAGGAATGAGAATCCCAATGACGATAGCGACGTAGTACTCGATCTGAAAATATAGAAAAAAAAATATCATTTGGCTCATTCGGCATACCTCAAAAACTGTGATTATCATGAATACTTGAGTATACTCTGCTACTTTCTCCAATACTCTAAATGTTTCTAGTACCACGTCACCTAGTCGTACCAGATCCACAATAACCCTTCGTTTCGTTCGCAGACCAATACCACTTGTAAACCCAGACTTACGATGAATGGTTCGTTGTCATTGGAGGTGACCGGAGGCTGGGTCTGCTGGTGCTTCATGTCAAGTTTGTTGAATTTTTCAGCAAGTTCATCCTGGAAACGTGTGGTAAAGACCCAACGTATTCTTTGTAAAATAGTTCCAGAACCAAATTGGTTGGTAATTATTGCCATACCTAACAAGACCACTAAGAAGCTCGAAGACTACATCCTTATATTTTAACTTCTAAATTAAGAAAAAATATGTACAAAACGACTTACTTGGCCAATAACGATCTCGTGCGAACTGTTAGTAGGAAGGGAAGTTGAAAGAATCATTCCTGCTTCTCTGTAATCAGTTCAATATGATTTACGATCAGGAAAAATTGGGAAACAACAGTATTCGCATGAAAATATCAATATTCCGTTTTTTTTTCTCATCAAAACACCCGGGACTGTAATACGATATTCAATTTTCATAGCGTGTTGTGGCTTTACACGCATCGCAAGGCTCTTCCGCGGGGCGGTTCAATGATTCATCGACTACAAGCGACTAGAAAGCGCGCGGCGCGTGAAAATCGATGAATATTGGAGTGTGCCCTGAGAATTGCGAGCGTCAGCGCAATTCAGAATGTGCCTAACTATGCCCATAAACTTACGGAAATAAGGTGCTTAAGCGAATGACAAACTTTCTCGATGAAGATTTCAAAACAACTCACAGCTGTAGGTCCGCAACGGAGATGCATTGGTGTGCCGGTAATGTGAGGCTGAAATGGTTGGTTCAATTACCTTGATGTGTTAGCGTATTAGGTAAAGGTTCACCCCGTACTCAAGGCACACTATATTTTATTGTTAGCACATTGTGCAACCGTTGAGAGAAGGGACATTTTTACCAATTTTTTTAACAAATTGAAAGAAAAATGAATGATCAAAATATAAGCTGCGGCTCACCTTGGGAAGCTGTCTCCAAATGGATGATTAGTTAGATTCATCAGACTTCATCTGAAGGTTTTCTTGTCGATGAATTCGAAGTAATGCTGATCATTTAGCCTGCTGAATGCATTTTGAATGAATACAGGGATAGCCGAAATTTCAATCAGACGCGTGCGCAAATAATATTCAGCATTTGCAGGATAATGACGAACAGCAGCTTTTCTAGGAAAAAATATCGAGAAAATCCGGCACATATATATTTTGAAAGTTATCCGAAGTAGATAGGCTATCAGGACGATCAATACGATCGTACGCACACTCGCTAGCAATGATAACAGAATATGATCCCTCTTCTCCTTTCCTCACCGACCCTTATCAGTATTATAGGCGACGCATCGTTGTGCACATACACCCCAAAATTGACTCACTGCCTGTACTGCCTGATTTTTTTTACTATTGATATTTATCTTATTACGATAGAGCTGCATAGAGTCTAAATACTTCGAAATACAGGAATCTATGAAAATTGACAAACATTGTGTAAATTGTAATGATCATTAAAAAGCCGCATTGGGAAAATTGACTCGAACTACTATCAAAACAATCCTTCGCCCGATCCCTCGATTTCTTTCTTTTCGATTGGCTTCTTATCGTTTCCTACCAAGAATGAGTAAACGCTATTGAACCGATTTTTAAGATACACGAAAAGCTCGGGGAATGCGGCTTTGATCTCTTTCCTTGCGTCTTCTGCACAGCGTGTCAGAGCAGACGATTCCTTTGTTTCTCGCGGCGGTTCATTTCGCTCGATTCGAGGGCGAGGAGCGGTCAATGAGAGGGAGAAAATGCGCAATGAATAAAGCGTCCTAGCTTACAAGAGAGTTGGAAATGTGACATGAATGATACAGCGATCGGCTCCCTACGTAGAGCGCTATCTCCTGCGAAAAAATGAAGCGGTTTGGTAGGAAAGGAAAGAAGTTTCTGTTAGATTTGCAATTAGGAAGAAAACGAAGGACCCCGCGTTTGGCAATGCTACCGAAAATTGGAGTCCAAATCTGAAATTCTGCAACATACAACTTTTCACAACAAGGTTTGCTCAACTTCCTGCACAGGTGGAATGTTCCTATCACTTCCCATTCACTGGGAAACTTTGGTTTTATGCGAAAAACTATCGAAATTGGGCATTCAGACAGAGCTACTGCTTCTGTTTTCATAATAGCACGAAACAAATTGCTCCAGGATGTTCCCCGACTCTGGGCCTACAGATCCTATATTTTTGTTATGGAGTTTATCCACTTCTAAGACCGGGGCATCGTGTTTTGTATCGCACTTTTTTCTCAAAAATATGCATGTTTGACCAAAGTTATCCAGCTTCCTGTTTATTTTCATGACAAACGATTCTTGCAGGAACGAAGTAAACTGGTGTGTCTCAAAGTTGTATGTTGCCGAATTTCCAATTAGGCCTTTATTTCCATGTTACTGAGCTTGGAAATCCTACTTTTGAGTCCGTTTTTCGACCATTCGGAGCTACGACATTAGTTGAGTTTCAAGCTGTGGATAAAGGCGAAACTAATTTTAATTCTCATTTCTCGGTTTTCTTTGGTTTTTACAGATATGTTTCTTCGAAATATTATCTATAAAATATACTGGTATGGGTCTCCCTCTCATTGCACCCCCTCCGCCGACCGCAAGAGCCATCCCGAATGGGGAGAAGTGAAGGGGTAGAAAAAAGAGACGTGAATTCGTCTCCGCCGCCTCTATTCCACCTCTGACACGCTGTGTTCTGGTAAGTTGTTGAAGCACTGGCTGACCTGTAAAACGAAGTTTAGACTTCCAGACAATAGAAAAATTGGTATATTGGCAATCAATACATTTCAATCATTATTTTGATTGTTGCTGTTTCTGCGCCTTGCGTTGCGAATTATACTTATCCTTCAGTCGGTCGTTAGGCAATGTAATTTTCAATATGAGCCCTAATTAATTCAGATCTATCACTTCAGTTTTACCTTCTGCGATGGGCAAATGCTCTCAAACTCTGTCTTCCTTTCTTCTCTTGCATTCGCTAACGCCATCATCACGTCCGCATGCGAAATGATCGACTTCGATTGTCCAACTCTTGCAATCAATATGCGATTGAACATGGCTCGCGATTTCCATAGCATTTTTTCTTCCTGAAGAATAGAGTTAGAATAAATGTAGAACGCAGTGCATGGTCAATTCCACGAAATAACGCGCAACCAAACCCATGTTTCGTTCTGCGGGAAAATGACGTTCGACATCAGTATCTGCAAATACAATTTTTCGTAAAACAATATTTCAATTTTGACGCCCTCTCTCACCCAGTCAACGAAGATGAGCGATTCATTGGTCTTTAAGCTCCGGTACTGTAGATAGAGAAGTTCAGCAGCGGGAATGATTTCGATCGGCCCGATATCTGGCGATTTCCAATCATGCTCAGCCCACTCGGCGAACTAGAACGTTATATTTACCTTATTTTGTTCTAATTTTGTATTTTATAAAATTAATTTCGAAATCTCACTTTTTCAAATGCACTTTTAGGATTGCCAACTTCTCCAATTACTAGGATATAAAGTCGCGCGAACAATTCACTCAATTTCTCGTTCTGTCTGTTGAGTCCAACCCGCTCGATGGCTGTAATTAATGATTGCATACTGTTTGTCAATTAATAACGCGCTCATTTACAAGTGCTCATTAGTAGACCAATTTGGTAAATTTTAGTCGTGCCTCACTTCGATACATATTCCGTACAGCTCAAATGAACTGTTGACCTTAATTATTGCTGAATTTCCACCGATCGCGCCGCACCTCGCATAGCCGTGTCCAACCGATCTTGCATGATTTCATCAGTCTCGATCACGCCAAAACCATTCTTTATTGTTTTCATCGTAGCAATTGCGGCGCCAGGAGTAAGTGATACGCGCGTCATGGATGATAGCATGATCTGAAATTAGGATTCCAATGTGCAACACTACATCGCTATAAATTCACATCTGGATGATAGTAGAGTGCGCAATACAGGTCGCCGTCTCTATATTTCACACACTCTCTAGCCTCTCCGACCGGTGAGAGAGTACGTGAAATGAAGAGACGGCGACCCGTAATGCGCACTCTAGATGATAGTCAAAAATATTGCAATCTGCACCTGAGACCATAAATTGAAGGGATTAGACCAAAATTTATCCACGAAATCTGATCTATTCGTAGGCGGGTGCTCATTGAAAGAGAGTTCAGCTGCTAGCATTTTCCGATTTTTAGAGAAAGCCTGCAATTAACTTGCTCCGATCGCATCAATTTCTATTCGAATTAGTGTCTGGGGATAACAGCTCAAACTAAGATTTGCATGAAACTCACGCAATCGAAGAAGTACTTGGCCTCAGCATCGCCATCCGTTGCATCTTCTCTGCCAAGGGATTCTATTGTCTCTTGAATGTGGTTGAACAAAGGCGTGAAGTGAGCAAGCGGTTGTCCTTCCGAGCTGTTGGTTACCTGTAATGGATTATGTTCTTACACTTATTTGATTTTTTTGTTGCGTTTTTGTCACGAGATTTTAGTCATAACATATCTAGTTTTGTGCCCTTAGCACCACTTAAAACTGCTGAAACACATTTTGGTACTCACAATTTACTCAATCAACTGATGGTAAAAGCGATTGGACCAGAATATGGAAGTGTGGTTTCTTCGACCGCAAGCGGTATCCATCGCCTCATCGAATCTGTCTGAATTTAAGAAAAACCATTTTGACAATTACAGTTGATTTTTACCAATATTCGTCGTGGTCGCTATAAGTCCTTCCAAGAAGCTGGGACATTTCGTCAGAACGAGTGGTATCACAGAGAAAAGCACGGTTCGCAACCGCATTGCTGAAAAACAGTCGGAAACGAGAAAAAATCGCGAAAAACTGGACGTATGGAGGAAATTAGATGCGCGAGCGGTTGAACGAGTATGATTCACCCACACCCCTGATCCATCCTTACCTGACTGTGAGGGGCACTGACCTTGCCCTCACTGACCCTCCCGGATATCAATTGCGAGATAAATGAGCCACATCTCGAGAGTGAGTGAGAGTTGGGCGGCAAACTCTTGCTGATACAATAATGGAAATACTTCCAAGAACTAAACAAATACTGGTTTCCTGTATCTTTCCCTTGTGAAATTTGTAGGTGAAAGTGTTTTATCAACGACATCTTTGCTATTGTGAACATTTAGTACAGATACTACTTTGAATGATCAGTATTTATCGACGCATACTGTGCGAATACTTCGTAGGGCAGCAAGGGAAATTGAAAAAAGTGGTAAATTCGACAGCGTTAATCAATTGCAATTGGCAGATTGAATGACATTTTGGGGAACACTAAATTCAGAATAGCCCGGATCCCTCGCCCGATCCTTCGATGTCTTTCTTCTCGATTGGACGGTTATCGTTTCCTGTCGATGATGACAAAAAGTTGTTGAACCGATTTTTAAGAGAAACAAAAATTTCGGGGAAAGTTGCTATAATCTCCTTCCTCGCCTCTTCGGGGAAGTCCTTGAAGCACTGACCGTCCTGCAATGTGATTTCTTCACCAACTGTTTCATTGAATATTACATTAAAGAGACATTAATCGAGGGATCGCTTGCATGAAAAGACTATCCATCTCTCGCATGCTCTCTCGTATCTCTCACTGGTGAGAGATGTGCGGAATGAAGAAACCATTTCTTGCGAAGCCATCACTTCGGTCCAACCGTTTCTATTTCTTACTTTCGTAGAAACGCGAACACTTGCTCATACCTTTTGCGACGGGCAAATTCCAGCGAACTCCTCCTTCCTTTCTTCCCTTGCAGTCGTCAGCTTTTCGATCACATCCTCATTCGATACAATTCTGTTCAAGAGAGTGTGCAATTTTCCCATATGTCGCTTGTACGCTTCTTCCTGAATAAAATTGTTTTATCTTTAGCGGATGTTTTTTTGAAGCCAACAAAAATGTGCGCTACAGATCCTTGTAATTCTATAATTCTTCTTATTCAAGTTACAATTTAGAACTCGGGTAAGAACAAGATATAGGTAGACCAACCCGAGTTTCGTTGGCCGGCGGCGCCATAGTGGTCGGGGTTGGAGGCAGAGTGGCAATGTCCACATGCGAAATCAGCATCTGTAAATCACATTTTCATAAATTTCGATAACAATATCTCTTGTGAATTTCATACAGAGCCTATCTATCGATGACAAAACGTAAGTACATTCACGCCGGGCAGACAGACCAGGAAGCGTGCAAATCAAGGAATTGAGGTGTTTGCTGATTTGATATTGCAAGTTCTCACCCAATCAACGAAGATGCGAGATTCATTGATCTTCAAACTCTGGTACTGAAGATAAAGGAGCTCTATAGCAGGAAGGATTTCGAGCGCCCCGATCTCTTCTGATTTCCATTGCTTTTCGGTCCACTCTGCGAACTGGAAAGCAGAGGTCAAGACGTATTCAAAGCACACGAAGTCCTTGAGTCAGTGCTGTAATCGCTCAAGTATTTTGAATATCTCACTTGATCGAAGGGACTGCGGGGAATGCCGTACTGAGAAGTAGCGAGCACATAGAGTCGAGCGAGCAATTCTCCCAGCTTCTCGTTGTGGCTGTTAAGGCCGACCCGCTCGATCGCTGCAACAGAAGCACTCAAAATTTGAGAAATGTTTGAGTTTCAATTGCCCGAATTTCGCTTTTGTTGTGACCAGTTATGATTGCAATAACGATTAGTGTTGGTAATACGGCGTAATCGGCGCCGCAATGGAGGGAGATCATATTGCGACGCCGCAATGAGAAGGGAAGAAGTTTCTCATTTTCACACGCTCTCTCGCATAGGGGGCTCTTCCCATCTCTTTCCTTCTCTCATTGCGGCGTCGCAATGATTATTTCGGCGCCGTTATCGACCTCTCCCTATTGCGGCGCTGCAAAGCCGTAATCGTTTAGCCAGCTCTAGTAACGATCACCTCTCAAAGCCGTGTCAATGTATGCTTGCTTCATTTCCTCAGTCTCGACCACGCCGAATCCGGCTTTCATTGTTTGCATCAACGCAATGGACAGTTCTGCGGATGCCGGGGATATCATTTGCATGAGCGGCATCATGAAAGATTGCATCATCTGAATAGATTATTTCATTTTTTTTCTTTTTTTTTTAAATGGGAACCAAAGTCGATTACGTTATGCAAAAGTGAAGGAAGCTATGCACATTGTGCACGACATCTTCATGGGGAAATAGAAAAGCTTCTCGTGATTCGTACCGTAGCAACGAACATTCCAGGATTACTCTCTTCATCAGATGAATTCGTCGGCTTAGGGTTCTTCAGCTCGAGCTCTTGCTGATTTTTTTCGAACACCTATAAAAATACAATCGCCTATTAGAAGACATGAAATGGAATGATTGAGAGCACCATAAAACATAAAATACCGAATCGAAGAAGTCCTTTGCATCTACTTCCCCATCCGATGCATCGTCCCTGTCAAGGGCGTCGATTTTCTCTTGAAGATGGGCGAAAAACGGCTTGAATGGAGCAAGAGGTTGACCATCTGAGCTGTTGCTTACCTGAAGAACATTAGCCCCATGCAACCTTATCTGAACCTCATTTTATTTAAAAAAAAATGAAAATGATAAAAATGTAGAGAATTGAGACCAACAAACTATTGCGTGCACTAAAGGTGGGAAGGTGGTATGAAACCCATTTACTCATCGTTTCATTAATCAATTTGAGGTTTTGAACACAGATCTAGACAAAAACATAAAATAAAATAATAAATAAACGCACGATTTGCTCGATCAACTGCTCGTAGAAGCGTCTGGACCAGAAGATGGAGGTGTAATTTCTCATTCCGCATGCCGTACCTACTGCCTCATCGAATCGCTCTGAAAAAAGTCTAACTTTGCTGATCAAATCCCAAATTATCGATTACCAATATCTGTCGCATTCGCATCAAGTCCCTCGAAGAAACTAGGGCATTTCGCCAGAGCGAGAGGCACAAGAGTAATGAGGAAGAGCAACCGCATTGCTGAAACATCAGCTGAATTGCAGCTGAAAAACTATCGGATTCGAGCAAATTCGGAAATATCGTCGAGCAATGGAGGAATAGAGAAAATGTGTGTTAGAGTGAGAAGGAGGAGATCACTCCTCCCCTCATCCTATTCCGAAATAAAGAGACCTCAGATGGTTCAATGACCGACCTTGCGCCCTCCAGCTGACCCTTACGGGATACTTATCGCGACTCGCGAGATAAAGGATCTGTCGAGAGAGTGAGAGTTGCAATATCGGCGGTAAACTCCCTTTGACCCAACCCAATTGGATTGCGCCCGCAAGGTCGTATCTCTTGGAATCATTAAACCATTGACAACCAGAAAACGCAGTTCGATTTATCTTAAGAAGTTGGGAAAGCATACGATACAAGAATAATCACAGTACTCCGATGCAATGGCTTCAAAACTCTCCAGAGCCCTCGATGATTGAGATTCCATCTTTGTCTTGGTTCATTTTCTTCTCTGAATCATTCGCTGTCATGCCGTTTGCCCAATTTTCCATGGAGAATTTGGTTTCGAGGTACGCGAACACTTCAGGGAAAGAGGATCTTAGTGTCGCTTGGGCATCTTCTGACAATTCTTTGAAGCAGAGTGGATCCTGGAAAATTCGAAATTGGTGTCAGGGTAATGCTCTGTAAAAAAATTGAAAAAAAAATATTCCACGAAAAGTCAAGATGCCACTTACGCTATCCACAAGGGAGAAGAATTCGCCCGGAAGACAGAATTTTTTCTCGACTATTTTTAAATTGGTTTCCTCTCGTATTTTCGCTGTGCTATCGCTCTCATCACAGTTTGCATGAACCATCATCGCAAGGAACTGAAAACATAATTTCGAATATATTAATTTTAACGTAAGCTTCATTCCCACGTTCTTAAAACTAACCAAATCGACGAATTCTTTGGCCTCGGTGTTATTGATGGTATTGTACTGGATGTAGAGGGTCTCAATCGCGGGGGCGATTTCGAGGTGTGAAATGGTCGTCGAATTAGCCCATGCGTCCTCTAAGTCATTAGCGAACTGCAATGCGCTGGTTTCACAAAACAACAAAAACAAATTTTATATTTAATATTGTACACCTCTTCGAACGCTGATGTTCCTGCACTGAAATTCTTCATTGCTAGCTCGTAAATTTTGGGGAAGAGTTCTCCCATCCTTTCGTTGCGAACGAATACGCCAAGACGCTCGATCGCTGAAACGTTATCTTTTTGGCTCTGTACGGATATTGTGGCCCGTCACGATTATTGTGGCCCGTCAAGATTATTGTGGCCCGTGAAAATTTTTTGTGGCCCGTCCAGATTTTTGTGGCCCGTGAAAATTTTTGTGGCCCGAATAATTATTTTGTGGCCCGTCCAAATTTTTTGTGGCCCGTCACCAAAAGTTCAGTTTCATCATAATTTCGTTGAATATGTTTGCGCAAGTTAATCTAAATTAATTTTCAAGCATTGCAAGCCATGACACAACAATGTACAGACGTACCCTTCCACAGTAGACCACCACAGAAGCATTCGAGAAGGTTGGCAGAGGTACCAGTCGATAGCCCATGGCTTCACTACTCCTGCAGCTAGCCCTGTAAGAACCACCACCAGGAAGCCGCGTGCCACCACCCCAATCGGAAAACCCCCACTAATTCCCGGAGGAGGACGAAAACCGAAGCCCCGTATGTAGCTTGGGGGAGAGAGGTCCAGGGTCGCTGCTTCAGTATAATATTTATGTATGAATATATTATTTTGTGCTTATTGTAAATATATATTATCCCTATTTTTAATTATATGCAATTTTCTTAATAATTAAATTATGTTTCAAATATATTTGATATTAGAGTTGAATTGCAATGTATTTACTCTCATGTGTTTGCTTGAGCAATCACAGATTAAAATAAAATGTCTAAATCGTGAATTGCGAAGCCATGGGCTATCTGGTACCTCTGCCAACCTTCTCCGATGCTTCTGTGGTGGTCTACTGTGGAAGGGTACGTCTGTACATTGTTGTGTCATGGCTTACAATGCTTGAAAATTAATTTAAATTAACGCAAACATATTCAACGAAATTATGATGAAACTGAAAAAAAAAAAAAAATTTTTGTGGCCCGTCACCCCACTGAGAATCTACGGGCAATGCTATTGACCAAAGGGCCACAATAATCTTGACGGGCCACAATAATCGTGACGTCCCACAAAAGGCTGCCACAAAATAATTATTCGGACCACAAAAATTTTCACGGGCCACAAAAAATTTTCACGGGCCACAATAATCTTGACGGGCCACAATAATCGTGACGGGCCACAATATCCGTACAGAGCCATCTTTTTTAGTTTTAAATTTTTTAAAATGAATCCCTTACCACTCATTGCGGTATCGATTCTTGCTTGTTTCATCTCATCTGTTTCCATCAAGCCAAAAGCCATTTTCGTCGCTTGCGCAAGTGCGATTTGAGAGTGAATAGGGAGAGTATGGGCAAAGTTCAACCCTAATAGGGACATAATCTGGAAATAGTGTTTTTGATCATTAAGATAATTGTGAAAACAGATAGTTTCACTGACCATCTTTACAAGTCGAGCTGGCGTAATTCTACATTTCAAAAACTTCCGATGATTATCCAAAAACTGAAAATCATTTCTTTAATAAAAACAATTATTTAAACTCTTCAGTTTGCAGCAAAACCAGTTAATTTGCTTACCGCATCAACATAAGCTTTGGCTTTCTCGTCTTTCAGCGCAGCATATTGCTCTTTGACGGTTTGAGCGAGCGGCCTGAACCCGTTCAGTTTTGTTCCATTCTTGTCCAATTCATCGATGACCTGAGAATTTTAAATTGGAAAAATCCTGGCTCGTTTTACATACGATTCTCGCAGTCAGGTGTTGTACGAACATATCCGACCAGAAAGCAGTGGTGAAATTCGAACGTCCGCACGCAACGTCAACTGCCTCGCTGAGTTCGTGTTCCTTTGAAAAAGGTGTAAACCAAGCAAATATAAAAATTGATTTGGAATCACCATCTAAACTGCTACAATATCACGCCTGTCACGAGAGAATCGAGCTAAAACGCAACTTTTTGGGAATGGGGCGAAAATCATGAAATGAGTTAGCATCCTCATAAATCACCTTTTGGTAAGTCCTAGCTGCCCCCAAAGTCCCCTTGTGCTGAGATCATTCTGGGGCCCCCTACGCCGGGTCGGTATCATGGATCCCCAACTTTGAACGAATTTTTCTCAGTTCTAGTACATGTTAGAGTAAAATTTCCACCTGTGTGACCCCCACTCTTTTTTCAAGCTCTATCGATCTGTGCAAACTAGAACTCATGAAAATTATTTTGAACTGAGTTACACTCCATTTGGCATAACTCAAAAGTGTAGGAAAACGCGCAAACGATTTTTGGATTTGTTATAAAGGGACTCAAGCTCTATCGAATGACTACCTTGCGCAATTTTTAGCGTGGTGGAGAAGGTGTGTTTGCCCCTTCGGCAGATTCCCGATCATTTGAAGTCGTTTCATTTCTCATTTTCATTTCATTTCACACCGCGCTCTCACTTTGGACCGCGCGGAATGAAATTTTCTCTTTAATCAAATAATTACTAGAGTTCGAAAAAAAAATTCAATCCTACACCTATCGAGCACATCCCAGCCGCGGGAATGTCGCCATAATAAGCGTGTTCGACCTTGTTCCGCAGATATTAAGTAAAGATATGAGCTCGGATTAGAGAGTGAGACCCGAGAAAAGGCAAATCCGAACGGTATGAATAGAGTGAGAGTTGCGATGAACGAAAGCTCTCTTTGTAACAACCGAATTGTGTTTCACATACTCGGTCAACAAGTGATTTTTTTTTAGTTTGTGTTATCGTGCGTTTGAAATGCTCAGCAAATGTGATGCGCTGCTTAGCAAGGTGTCGATTGTCTGAGAGAGAGGAAGGAGGGAGGAAGGGGGGAGGAGAACAGTTGATCTACCGCCTCCTCCCGGCCTCTTCCCTTCTCCGCCCCCTCGAACGTTTGTCAGCTACGAGTGGAACGGAAAATATTCTCACGATAGTTTATGCAGCGAAAAGAGCTTATAAATGGTTTTCGGCATACGATAAATAAAATACAAGAACAATCAAGAATTATCCCAGGAAATGTCTTCAGAAAAGTGTAGAGGATTCATCCTGTCGAGCATCAAAAGTCGAGGATTCATCATGTTCTTCATCCGGCTCTCTCCAGAGCCTTCAACAGTCCTCATTTTCTTGCCATTTCTGACGTTGTTCTCGTTGTAGCTATTCTTGATCTTTCCGAGCATCCAATTTTCCATGGACCATTTATTGCTGAGGTACGCAAATAATTCGGGGAATGTGGATCGTATCGCTTCTTGGGCATCCTCTGACAGCGATTTGAAGCACGATCGATCCTGAAAGTAATCGGTCAGTATCAAATAAAACAAAATAGCTAAAAACGGAAAGCACATACTCCATTCAATCGAGAGAAAAACTTTGCTCGGGGACAAATACTCTTATTTCTAAAGTTGGTTAACTTGTCCGAATTCAACATTGACAGCTTCTCACTGAACTGAAAAATATATTTCGATTATTTTCCTAATTGGTATAAATTTAAATATAAATAAAGGAGGAAATACTGACCCAATCGATGAATGCTTTCGCATCCGAGTTATTGAGGCTACTGTACTGGATCCACAATGTTTCAACGGCGGGAACGACTTCAAGGTACGAAATTGACTCCGAATCATCCCAATCGTTCTTCAAGCGAAGCGCAAACTGAAAGAATAATATTTATAATAATAATAATAAATCCAGCTCACCTCGTAAAAGCTCATCTCTTCGCTCCGATGTACGGTGAAAGTGTTCTGCACTAGCTCATAAATTTTGGGAAAGAGTTGAGCCATTCTCTTGTTGTTACTGTATACGCCCAGACGCTCGATCGCTGTAAATAGTGTACATCAAAACATTAGGATCATCATTAGATCCAGTTATAAAGCACACAAAAGACATTCGAGCGCACAGACTATCTGTTGAAAAAATAGCCCCCATACCGCTCATAGCCGTATCAATTCTTGATTGCTTCATCTCATCGGTTTCGACGACTCCGAAAACCGTTTTCGTCGCTTGAACAAGGGCGATTTGAGATTGAATGGGCAGAGTGTTGACCTTGTGCAAACCCATAAAATACGTCTGAAAATTGTGTTTATTGTCAAACTTAATTTGGAAACATCAAACCGACAATTCTCATCATTCGTTCGACCGTCATTCCACGTCTGAAAATCTTTCGCTGTTGAGCGAAAAGCTGAAAAAAGCGAGGTCAAGCATTTTCATTAATTCATAGCTAAAACTAGTGCACTTTTCTCACCGTATCAACAAATTCTTTGGCTTTCTCGTCTTTAAGCGCATCAAATCGCGCTTTGATCGACTGAACGAGCGGCCTGAATCCAACCAATTGTGCGCCGTCTTCGTCCGATTCATATATAACCTGCACATTTTTTGGGTAAATTAATGATGTTTTGAGGCTACAAAAATGTAATAAACGCACGACAATCGCAGTCAGTTGCGGCACAAACATTTCCGACCAGAATGTTTCGGTGAAATTTAAACGCCCGCACGCAACGTCAATTGGCTCGTTGAGTATCTGCAAAAAAATATGTCTAAAAGAGTAGCTAGAGCACGCTGATGACTTCCACTGCAATACTAAGAAAACGACATCTAAATCGTGCGTTTGAAATGCTCAGCAAACTAATGTGCTGGTTAGCGAGCTATTGATTGTCTGGGAGAGAGGAAGGGGGAGGAGGACAGTTGATCTACCGCCTCCTCCCGGCCTCTTTCCTTCTCAACCCCCCTCGAACGTTCGTCAAAGGTCATATACTAGTGGAATGGAAAATAATCTCACGATATAGAGTCAAAAATGTTGTCTCACCGAGTACTTTTCAATATCGAAGTAGAACCCTTCTAGCATGGCCGGGCATCCTGCACATGGCCGGGCATCCATGAGAAGCACCAGAGTGAGAAGGATGAATTGAGGACGCATTCACCTGAATGTGCACGGTAGGCAATGGAAAAGGTGTATCCACGTCAAGCAATTTTACAGTCATAAGACAACACTAGGTGGGACCCGACGGTAAGGCCAGCAGTTAGAAGGACTACGATACTCTGCGGTCCAACGCTTAGCATGCGAAACAAATAGCCAGCGTCTTTTGGTGGAACAGTTACTACACACATTCGAACACACAAGATTGTACGTGAAATTTTGAGCCAACGAGTTACCGTGTACAGTTTTAGTACAGTTTTGTAAATTTTGTGCACACGTGAGCAAAAAAAGACATGTAAGCCGCGGCAATATTCATTGTAGTCCTCCTGTAACTCGCATCGGCGCGTAACTCAAGAGTGGGATAATCTCTGAAACTGAGAGTGGCCTTGCCCTAACATGCGGAAGAGCGGTTATCGAATAAGATAATTTGAACCGAGAAAGAGATAGGAGCTGTGCCACCTTTATCTTGATGCACTATCAGTGCGACAATAAATGATGTCGGGAAAGCAAACGATCAAAGAGATACAGTAATAATCAAGATTCATCAGGAGCAATTCATTCAGAACTCTCCCGAGCCTTCGTCTCGAGCCTTCAATGGTCGAGACTGCATCCGCTTTCTTGTTGTTCATTCAGCACTTTGTGGTTGCTCCGGAATCAAATAATTCAATCCTACGAACACCTATCGCACACATCCCAAGTGCTGCAATGTCCACAATGAGTGCGTTCGATCTTGCCCCGCAACAGCCACGATTTCAGATCGGATTAGAGAGTGATATCCGAGAAATGGATGCTCCGAATACTATCAATAAAATGAGAATTGTGATGAACGGAAACTCACTTTGCCCAAGCTGAAACCGGGTTGTGCTTCACCAACTCTGGCAACTTGAAATTTGAATTGAATTTGATTTTATGCAGAAACAATGGTTGGGGAAGCGTACGATGAACAAAAATATGATACAGAAAATTACGCAGAAATGATGACTTCAGAACTGGCCAGAACCTTCAACAGTCGATTTTTCATCAGTGGGTACTTTCTTGTGCTCTTTCTCGTTGCTGTTCTCGGGTTTTCCGGATATCCAATTATCGATGGAAAATTTGTTGTTGAGGTACTCGAATAATTGAGGGAATGTGGATAGAATGGCCTCTTGCGCGTCCTCTGATAATGATTTGAAGCACAATTGATCCTGGAAATAATTCTTTTAGTGGGCAAGAATCATAATAACAAAACAACTAAAAATATACAAATAAATAAGTAAATAATTACCCTTTTCCATTTTGAGAAAAGGTTTCTTCGAGGACAGATTTTCCAGGCTTTTCCAGTTACTTTGGTTATAATGATTGCTTTCAAATGCGGCGAAGTGCTTTCATCGTAGACGTCTTTGATGTACCCATAATAATTACTCTTCATCGCCAGCATCGCAAGGAACTGGAATAGTCTACTTTCCCCAAATTATGGAGGAAATACTGACCCAATCGATGAATTCTATCGCCTCAGTGTTGTCCAGGGTATTGAACTGGATCCACAATGTCTCAATGGCTGGAACGATTTCAAGGTACGAAATTGACGTCGAATCTTCCCAATCGTTCATTAGGCTAAGCAAGAACTGAATGAATGATCTTTTAAATATTCACATCAAACTTCATGCAAGAAAAACTAAGATATCACATCTTCGAACGCGGATATTCTCATAGTCGAATTGTTCTGCATTAGCTTATATATTTTGGGGAAGAGTTCAGCGATTCTCTTGTTTTTAGTGTTCACACCAAGACGCTCGATCGCTGCAAGTTTATGATATTATTTGTGTAACAAGGATGTATACTAGAAGTTTTTCTCTAGTATGTCGAAGAGTAATTACTTTTAAAATATAAAAAAAATCAGCAACTTACCACTCATGGCCGTATCAATTCGTGCTTGTTTCATTTCGGCGGTTTCGATCGCTCCGAAAACATTTTTCGTCGCTTGAACCAGTGCGATTTGAGAGCGAATTGGCAGAGTGTGGGCTAAGTCCAAATCCATTACGGCCGTCTGAACGTTGAGCTTATTGTCAAACAAAAATATACTTTTGAGAACTATACGGTGGCCTGAAATCAGAACATCACACATTCATGTGGATTATCCAACTTGACCCACCATTTTGCATGAGCTATGCTATGTCAAGTGTTAATCAAGCAGAAGTTTCAATGAGAAATCAGAATTTGTACCACGCTTACCATTATCATCATTCGATCTACCATCATTCCATGTTTGAAAGTCTTCCGCTGGTGAGCGAGTAACTGAAAATAATATATTTTTAATTAAAAAGTTTGTTAATTTGTGCGCTTCAATTCACAGTTAACCATAGTCCAGTTTTCTCACCTTATCCACGTATTCTTTGGCTTTCGCGTCTTGCAGCTCATCAAATTGTTCTTTGATGGACTGAATGAGCTTCTTGAATCCCACCACGTCTGAGCTATTCTTGTCCAATTCATCTGTAACCTGCAGCCGTTTATTTATATTTAATTGGTGAGCTTTTAACGCGACAAAAGGTATCTTTTACGGACAACTGTCAGAGTTAGTTGCGGAACAAGCAGAGTCGACCAGAAAGCAGCGGTGAAATTGGAACGACCGCAGGCGACGTCCGCAGCTTCGTAGAGTTCTTGTAACTGAAGAGAAGTGTGTGAAAAAGATATAGAAATTAAAGTCGCCGTCTCTTCATTTGGCACACCCCCTTGTCAACTTGAATGGCGAGATAATAAGAGGAGAATTAATAGCCCAAACATTCACTTGCTGTTCGAGCCTGAAATTCGAGATAGTACAGTATTCTGCAGATCCTTTAATGGTCGAGATTTCATCTAATTTCTTGAAGTTCATCTGGTTCTTCTTGTCCATTCCTGCTACCCAATTGTCTATGGAGAATTTGTTTCTGAGGTATGAGAATAATTCGGGGAATGTGGATCGAATGGCCTCTTGGGCATCATATGACAACCCTTCGAAACAACGCTGATCCTGAAATTTTAATTGAATTTTTTTTTTGAAATTTTTTTGAAATAAATTTGAATTTTTTTCTGAAATTTTGAAATTTTAAGCTTAAAAGCTGAGTCAGTGAAAAGTAATTTTTGTAACGAATTACACAACCCTCTTTACATATCATAGCAAAAAAATAATTGAGCTCACCCTTTGCAATTGCGAGATAAAGTTTCGGCGAGGGCATACAATTTTTCCGGAAGCCTGTAGAGCTTTTACTACTTTCGTATACTGCGACAAATCGATGAATATCATAATTTGCATCACTTACACTTTGCATTTTCATGAAAAAGTTAGGCCGAGAGCATAGGCCTTTTCCGGCGGTTTTGATGGCTTCTTTCATTTTTCAACAACAGTATTCATACTATTTTCAACTTAATGCGTATAAAAAACTGACCCAATCGATGAATTCTTTCGCCTCGGTGTTGTTTAGCGTATTGTACTGGATGTAGAGAGTTTCGACCGCTGGCACGATTTCAAGATGTGAAATGGATGTCGAATTTTCCCAAGCGTTTTCGATGTCATTAGCGAACTGCAATTTGCCGTGATTACTAATATTTTCAGTGCCGTTTAAACATTAAAAAAAAACAAAAAAAAAAATAGCTCACCCCTTCGAACGCAGATATTCCAACGGAATAATTGGTCATGGTTAGCTCGTATATTTTGGGGAACAGTTCAGCCATCCTCTTATCCTTACTGTACACTCCAATGCGCTCGATTGCTGTAAAAAATATACAATAGTTTCGAAATGTAGAAACATCGTGTTGCTATATCATAGCTAGAATTAATACTTACCACTCATAGCCGTATCGATTCTTGCTTGTTTCATCTCATCGGTTTCGACCACGCCGAAAGCCATTTTCGTTGCTTGCGCCAGTGCGATTTGAGAGTGAGTGGGAAGAATGTGGGCAAAGTTTAAACCCATTATGGCCATCATCTGAAACAAAATTATACACTCAACGCACGGAACGCTTAGAATGAGGTGTGTTTTGGGAAAAATAGAGAAGAGCTATCATGTTACTGACCATTTTTACCACTCGAGCTGCCGTCAGTCTACGCTTTAAAAACTTGCGATGGTGAGCAAGAAACTGAAACGAATTTCAACTTTAGAAGGGAAATCAAACTCTTCTCTTTACAGATAAATGTCATTTTCTCACCGCATCAGCGTAAGCTTTGGCTTTCTCGTCTTCCAGCCCAGCATACTGGTCTTTGAGAGATTGTGCGAGCGGTCTGAAGCCGCGCAGTTCTGGCTCGTTTTGGAAATATTCATCTTGGACCTGTAAAGCTGCAATTAGTTAAATCATGCCGTTTTGAAGGGACAAAACAGTATTTCACTCACGATTTTCACGGTCAGATGCTGCACGAACATATTGGACCAGAAAGCGGTGGTGTAATTTGTGCGCCCGCACGCAACGTCAACGGCGTCGCTGAGATCGAAAGCCTTTAAAGAATCAGCACTGAAATTCTGTTAATTTTAAAAAAATCACCTTTGCAACGTCCCGTGGAATGACAAAGTAGCGCGCATTATCCTGCAATTGAAACTGTCCCGATCGAGAAAAAAAAGATATCAGCATCAGATCAACGATTATGACAAGGATCACTTGCAATCGTAATATTGGGTTCGAGTCCTTCGAGGAAGGCAGGGCAGTCTGCTCTAACGGCGAGAGGCGCCAGGACGAGGATGATGAACAGTGGACGCATTCACCTGAATGCGGGTCCGTAACATCGCGTTTCGACAACGCTGTCGCAATTCAATGCGCAAGCAAGACGATGAATTGCAAAAATCACGCGGATCGCGTTAATGGGACCCATAAAAAACGCTGTTGGCATTTCAACATTAGCTGCTCATTCAATAATGTACAGGGTGCGGCATAATTATTGCGACTTTTTTTCAAACAACCAGAACTTCTGCCATAGTAGGCTGTTTGAGCTGTGTTCAGCAAGTTTTGATGATGAACCCTCCTAACGTTTATATTTAAATTTTGGCGATATTTGGATTAATCGTTCCTGAGTAATGAGATGGTTTCTGAACCGAATGGCGGAATTGGCTCTTACAGTTCAGTGACAATTCAATAATAATTTTTTTTCCTTCAAAACTACGATCGTCCGGACCATTTCTATTCATTGGGTGTTAGGGTATATCATGGCCATTAAAAATACGAAATGCCTATATTGATAGCTACTTC
>LS486751.1:60874-107060 GCA_900490705.1 Pristionchus arcanus
CTGAGGGATCAGGCAAGTGATCCATACCGAAATGATAAAGATCAACGATAAGGTTGCGACAAATAATGAAAACAATGCATAATAATAATTAAAAACACAAAAAGAATAAAAATATAAATTGAAATCATCATTTCTGAAAAATTCTTCATCGTGTGAACTTCATCACACCACGGTGCATTTCGCAGATGACAACTTTTTGAGACCCCTAAATTCATATCCAGGCGACTCTTTGATTGTAAGAATATGTTCAAATATGTTCAAGAGTATCGACTGAATACTCAGTATGATTGTAAAATTCCGGCAAAACCATCTACATCGGTGGGGAATCGAACTTCGGAGTCGAAATTCCGCACGGGTGCAACGGCCATAGCACAACCAGTCGGCCAAAGAGTCCGTCTCCCTCGAGATCGAAAATGAGAGAGCGCCGAGCTTTGAGCCTCTCCCGTCCCTTCCCATCCCCTCCCGTTTGCACCGCGCATCTTGATTTTGCCTGTGCCCTGTAGAGACTTTGAGCGCGCGCCACTCTCTTCAAAGTTGATCTAGCTAGTTCTAATTATCGAATTGGTGATGTGCTTTAGGGATACAATCGACCTATGACATTAGATACAGCCAGAAAATATTGAGTTTCTTCCTTCTTTAACAGAAAGATCACGATGAATATTTCCATTGCGCCCGATCTTTGAATGGCAACCCTACTACGAAACTACCATAACCCACCGTCCACCCTCGACCGACAGTACAGGGTTCATCGCGTTGTTTCACGCAATTAATAAAGGATATAATCTCACCATGTGAATGATTAATTGTTCATGGAAGAATCTGGACCAGAATACAGACGAGTAGTTGGCCCGTCCGCAAGCGACATCAACCGCCTCATCGAATCGCTCTGAACATATCATCAACCTGTCTTTAATGATCTCTTGGCTCAAATCTGGTATTCCTATGAACCCTACACAGTATCCCCTGATATGACAAGTCGCTGAGCATGAACTTCTTAAAACACCGAACTTGTAGGAAGACACTTCTTACATTTTTAAGGTTGGTCGTTGAACTTACCAATATACGATGCGTTCATGTCGATACCCCGCAGGAATTCCGGGCAATCGGCAGCTGTCATTCCAACAAATGGTAGTAGGAGAAGGAGCATCCGCATTCCTGTTTGATGTTATTGATTTCGAGCTGATTAGAACCCAATGGACGATGGCAATAAGACCGATAATATTTTTTTATCGGTCTTATGTGCACGGGAAATTGAGAGAGCCAGAACATTCCATACTAGCTGTGGTGTCGCCCCACAAGTTGGAATCTAGCACGTTTTGTGGGAGCCGACAAGGTGCCTTCAAGCTTGACGGCTACTTGTGGGAGCAAAATAAGTGCTTGATTACAACTGGAGGACAGCAGAGAGATTGGATATAGACGCGTGGAAGAGACGGGCATAGATAGCAGACATTGGTCACTGGGTGGTAATCTCGAGGATTGAAGGTTATGGATGGCGGAGGCTGGATGGTCAGTATCTCTCAAATGCTCTCTCGTTTCTATGACTGAGGAGAGATAAGGCAGAGCGCAGAGACGAGTACGAGGATACAACTGATCGGTCGGCCTGATAACTTTGTCAGGGGTTACGTGATCGGCCTTGCCACCCGGCGAACATCGGATAATGACAAGGAAGACGTGACCGTTATCGCTGACAAGATGAGAAATATTTTCTAGCCAATAAAATCATATCGTACCTGCTCAATAATGCAATTCTTCCATATATCGTGGTTTGTACTGCATATTTGTCGTATGTGTTGGAGGAATTCAATATTTATCATGAAATTGTATGTACAAAGGCAGGCATGAAACGCAAAGCATATTTTCATAGTTCTAGATCATTCCCGATCCTTCCCCTGATCCTTCCCCGGATCCTTCCTCAAACAGATTATTCTGGATCGAGTTCATTTCTGCCGAAGTGAGTGCACTGATGTTGTTGAGGTACTCGAACAACTCAGGGAACGTTGCAATGATCTCCATCTTCGCCTCAGCCTTCAATTCTCCGAAGCACTGGGCAACCTGCAAAAAAATTTATAGCATATTCACTTCGCATACTCCGCGTAATCGATCTGTCCTACCTACTTTATTACACTGACAAATAATGCGAATAATCTCACGAAATTTAGAGATATCGAAAGCTATCGAAGTAAAAAATAAAAGAAGATATCGAAATCTCACCTTTCCAGTCTTGCAAACGGCTGCAAACTCGCTTTCTCGCTCAACTAATCCAGCCTTGACCTTGGCCATGATATTTTTCCGCTTCTCAACAGGTGCGAGGGAGGGCATGTAGATGGCTCTGAGCTGCTCTTGTCGACCGTCCTCGTCGAGGCTTTCGACCTGAAATTTTGACATTACAAATGTAAATCTGAAAAAAACGCTGGAATATCACTGAGAAGATCGGAAAACAATAGGAATTTGAAACAATCGCCAGGCTCTCTCATTTCACGATGGCCTCGCGGCGGTCAGAGAGGCGTGACATAACGAGGGAAAGCGCGAAAGACAGACTACTATCAATAAAAAGTGTTCACCTCCTCCGAGATGCTGAATCGAGAACTGTTGAACGGGAGGATGCCCTCGTCAATATTGGCGTGAGATGCGAGCATCTGGATACGTAATTGTATTTTTATAATTACTTTATTATTGGATAAGTATTTGTTAGCAATACTATATTTTGATCTGAATATGACTATTTGAAGGTGGGATGGGCGAAACATTTCTCATTTCGAAATGCTCTCTCGCCGGAGAGGTGCCGAAAGAAAATTGCTAATTGAGAGATCGAAATATTTTGAACCCATCAGATTTGAAGTGAAAATGTACCCAATCGACGAATGTTTTGGCCTCATCGTTCTTCAGATTCTGATACTGCACGTAGAGCACTTCGACTCCAGGCACGATTTCGAGTGGCCCGATGTCAGTCGAATTCCACTTGTTTTCGGTCCAATCGGCGAACTGCAACAATTTTAATATTGGACATGAATTGTTTCATTTTCGATTGTTATGTATGATAGCGGGTAGGGTTGACAAAACTTTTTCTGATTTCAATCGCAAGACTATTTCATAGCCACATTTATCTGACTGACCTCAGACTCAAAAAAATTTAAAAGTCATTTGAAAAAAATATACTCACTTGATCAAAGGCTGCTCTCCTGATTCCAATAGTGTCATTGGCAAGAATGTAAAGTCTCGCGAACAGCTCGCTCATCTTCTCATCATCGCTGTCCAGCCCAACACGTTCGATGGCTGCAGACATAATTATATTTTAGAACTAAGAAAAAGGTGTTCTCAAGTCCACAAACGGAACTATAACATTGGACAGATCTCGTCCGACTGTGATCATCAAGGCTAATGTATGTATGAAGATTGTAACTTATTTCTCACCTCTTACAGCCGTCTCAACCCACTCTTGTCTCATCTCGGCAGTCTCAACCACTCCAAAACCGCTCTTGACAGTTTGCACGAGCGCCATGGCGATATCGGGTGAGTACAGAGTGGTCAGGGGAAGGACCAGAGATTGGAAAATCTTGAAAAAAACATTGTTAATAACAACAACAATAACAAAACAACGCTCACCGCTGCCATGAACCCTCCCATTCCGCTTCCTGTTTCCATTGGCTCCTTGGGCGCGTAGAGCTTTCGATATCGCTCGAAAAACTGCAAATTGTGGAATATTTAACGATCAAAATGAAAAAATAAATAAATAAATATACAACACACATCGTCGATGATATCCTTGGCATCCAACATGGCTTCGGAGGCGTCCGGGCTGTCCATAGAGTCGAATTTGTCTTGTAGAGACGCGACGAGAGGCTTGAAAGTTACGAATTCCGGTTCGTCAGTCTTGTTAATCTGAACTGGCGGTTTTTATTCTCTTTTATTCTCTCTTTTGAAAAGAAGAAAAACTACGAAAATAATAAAAAAATTACATCTAACCATGTGAATAATAAGTTGCTCGTGGAAGAATCTGGACCAGAATATGGACGAGTAGTTGGATCGTCCGCAAGCGACGTCAACCGCCTCATCCAATCGACCTGAAATTGTATCAAACTATCTTCAAACACTCTCTGGCAATACAAAGAACACAGTATCCAGTAATGACATGAGTCACTGAGTATTCACTTCATAACACATTGAAAATATAGGAATATCACGCATCTTCTGCATGTAATACTTCAAAAGATTTTGAGGAATTTTGTACTTACGAATGAATGTCGCATTCAAGTCGATTCCCTGCAGGAAATCGGGGCATTCGGATGCAACCAATCCAAATATGGGGAGTAGAAGAAGCAGCATCCGCATGACTCTGATTTGCGATTAATTTCAAGCTAACTGGTATCCGAGATTGTAGATATCACAATAATATTAAACGACTGGAGAATATCGATTGCGATCGAGCAATAACCGTTCTGAATGTGGAGGGGAGGTGAGGCTCGACCACATAACGGATAAGGCCGCACGGATTGTGGTGAAAGGCGGGCAGTCTTGAGAGGAACG
This sequence comes from Pristionchus arcanus, assembly GCA_900490705.1. Taxonomy (NCBI): domain Eukaryota; kingdom Metazoa; phylum Nematoda; class Chromadorea; order Rhabditida; family Neodiplogasteridae; genus Pristionchus; species Pristionchus arcanus. Next base: position 65,399 of record LS486751.1, read on the forward strand.
AAGGTTATACATGATCGTCTCTCCATTGTCTTGATGGCCTGTGTCTCGCAATTTGCAATGCTCTCTCGTTTCTCTGACTGATGAGAGATAAGGCAACATGTAGAGACGAGAAATGCTCCCATCGACTGATCGGTCGGCCTGATATCTTTGCCAGGGGTTACGTGTTCGACCTTGCCACTCGGCAACATATTTGTCGGATAATGACAAGGAAGGCATGTGCGTTTTCGCTGACACGGCGGGAAAAAATGAGTGCCTTATTTGTTGGAAAAATCGATATTTATCATGAGAATTATATGTACACATACACAGGCAGCGATGGAACGCAAAGCATCTTCTTCTCGGTTCAGAACATTCCCGATCCCTCCCCTGATCCTTCCAACTCTAATTGATTCTTCTCGATAGGACTATTCGTCCTTCCGAATGCTCTGTTATCAGTCATCCGATTGAGGTGTGCGAACAACTCGGGGAATGTTGCCGTAATCTCTTTCCTCGCTTCTGCCGGAAGGTTATTGAAGCACTGTCGAACCTGAATAGAGAAACATATCTTCTGTTTTCACAATTATAGCAATTCTTAAAGTCGGAAAGCGAGGACCACACTTAGAGTGCACCGGTAATGGAGGGAAAGGTATCAGAGTAAAACAGGAGAATGGTGTCTCACATTATTCGACGGGCAAATGGCTGCGAATTCGCTCTTGCGCTCTTCACGCGCAATCCTCAGCTTGTCCATCACTTTCTCTTGTGATTCGACTCCCGCAGCTGAAGGCATGAAGATGGCTGCTTGCTCCCTGTCGCGCTCCTTCTCACTGAGCTGAAGAGCTTAATTAACTTGAAAATATTTTTTAAAAATAATCATATAATTAATAAGCATAATGATTTTCGAATTAGAATTTGAGCGCAGTTTGCTCCCTGTCGAGCTCCTTTTCCGTGAGCTGAACGATTTCGAAATCATGCCGAAATGATTCATTGCAATTTATATTTGCAGGCTGTCGCACACCTACCTCCGTCTTGTTGCGAAGTTCAGGATCAACCCACGAGTCGGAATCGGCGGTGGCGTGAGAGGCGAGTACCTGAAAATGAACATTACTAGGAACATGAATGTGGAATAAATTCGAGTTTGAAGAAAAAATAAATAAATACGCACCCAATCGACAAAGATTTTTGACTCGTTGGCCTTCAGATTCTGATAATGGATGTAGAGCACTTCTGCAGCGGGCAGAATTTCGAGCGGCCCGATCTCTGTGGAATTCCACTCCTTTTCAGTCCACTCGGCGAACTGGAAAGCAGCAGATTTTTTTACGGCATCTAATTGTAAGTGTTACTATGCTCACTGTTTTTTTCGTTATTCGTAATGTTTACTACGAAAACATAATGAAAATAAGCAAAAATGCGTGAATATTAAACAGACCTGATCGAACGAATTTCGGCGGATCGCAATAGTCTTAGTCACGAGAACGTAGAGACGAGCGAAGAGTTCGCCCATTTTCGCATCGTCCATTCCGACCCGATCGACAGCTGAAAAATTGTCGGTTCGAAACTCGGTTCGCATTGTCTTCAAATCGAGCACTAAAAAAATAACGTGGCCCTTTTTCGAGCTCTACTGGATAGATTTCAAAATGTAACAGCGTTGTTTTCTTCAAGTTTCAAGGAACAATAATATAATACTAACCCTTCATCGCCGTTTCAACGTATTCCTGCTTCAGTTCCGCTGAGGTCTCCGACAATCCAAAGCCGGATTTTAGCGTTTGCATCAGAACGATAGAGATGCCGGCAGAGAACGTTTGAGTCAAGGGAAGAACCATCATTTTGAAGATCTGGAGAATGCAATTTGATAAAGTATAGAAAAAACAAAAACAACAAAAACACTTTGACAAATTTGGGCGATTTTAAATAAATTTGAAAAAAAACACCAACTTACCTGTGCCATTGCCATCGCCGGATGGAATTCTTCTTCTTTGGCTGAAGGTTTTCCCGCATTTTGCAGAACCTTGTTTCTTTCGAAGGTCTGAAAAGCGAAACACTCTGAATCCACTGCGAAATTCGAACAATGCAGAGCAAAAACTTTTTCGAAAACAAGATAAAGGAAAGAACGTACCGAGTCAATGAAATCCTTCGCGTCAATTTGATCATCAGTGGCATCATCACTGTCCAAGGAGCCGAATTTAGCTTGAAGAGACTGGAAGAGCGGCTCGAGCTTTTCATGTCCATCATCTTCTGTTTCATTGACCTGAAATCTTTTTTATTTCTTAATTAGTTCATAAAATAATATAAACAATTCATAAAATATTGATGCCTTTTGCAATCGTGGATTCTAACACGCAGCCGATAGCAAACGATATTAGAAACCCTGGCGTATTTTGTTAATTAATTAATTATTGCCATCACTCACCATCATGAGCGTCAATTGATCCAGGAAGAGCCTCGACCAGAACACGGCAGTGTAATTTCTCCGGCCGCAAGCGAAGTCCATCGCTTCGGCATATTTGGGCCCCTTTTCTGGAATATTTTATATCTGTAATATCTTTGCCAAAATTTATGCACAATTTCGGCGCATCATGGTCAATAAAAACAAGATACCAAGTTTCGCCGAGTCGATTCCTTGCAGGAAATCCGGGCATACAGCAGCTGCTAGTGGAAGCAGCGCAAGCAGTAGCGTAAATTGACTAATCATTGATCTGAATGGATTTCCTGCGGAATCTTGATATCATTCCATAAAAAGGCGTGAATAATTGAGCTTATAGAAAAAAGAACGATAAAGGGCATATCTACAAAATTTCTATAATAACGGCATGAGGAATGGATTAAAGCGAGTGAAACGAAAGTGTTTCTGTCAGCAAGGCTAATAGGTGGGTTGGCTAAGCGGGAGGCGATTGTCCCTTTGATCCCTCGGGTTGATAACCCTTGACCCTTCCGACCTTGTCCTACCTGATCCTATCGAGATTGCAATCGGTTTGGATCTCATCCGTATTTTCAGAGAGAAGGAGATGAAACACTGTCAAATCTTGGTGGACCATGAGAATGAGGTCGCGAATAGAATAATTAACAAGTGTGAAGAAGCATTGCGAAATGATAGACGAGTTTTACTTGACAATGAATCGAATGTAATTCGCTATCCTTGATGGATAACCTTGAAGAAGTTCAATATTTATCAGTGAAATAATGTGCATTCACACATACAATGACGATGAATTAAATAAATCACTTTAGAGCTCAGAACATTCCCTGTCCTTCCCCGGACCCTTCTTCTAACTGATTCTTATCGATTGAGTCATTCGTCTGTCCGAATAAATCAGTCATCCGATTGAGATATTCGAACATCTCGGGGAACGTCGCAATGATCTCCTTTCTCGCCTCCTCTGGCAAGTTGTTGAAGCACTGTCGAACCTGCAGAGCCACATCATTGACGATTTAGTTAAAAAATTCAATGATATTTCTATTGTTCGGAAACCCCGCCACCTCTTCCGTGGAATGCTTCAAAGTTAAAATGTTGATGAAGCATATTTGTGATTCGAATTCTCTCTCCTCTCTCCATATTTTCTCTCGTCGCACTAACAAAAATGCATACACTCACATTTTTAGAAGGGCATACGCTATCAAACTCGATTTTTCTATCTTTCCGGTCTTCCGTCAGCTTGTCCACAACTTTCACATTCTTTTCGAGGTCGAGAGCGAATGGCGAATGGATCGAAATGTGATCCCTGTCCGGATCCTCCTTGGGATGAACTATTTCACGGGCTATGAGCTGAACGATTTTGCAATTAAAGCGAAAATGGAAATACAGCTTAATTGAAATCTCTGATACATTTTAGTGCGAAAGTTGAGATTATTCGATTTGAAGAAACGCTAACTCCAATGCTAGACGCTAGAAAGGTTCTAGAAATCACCCACCTCAAAATCAATGCCAGCGTTCAGAAGAGTTGGTTTATATGTGTCTGAATCGGCAGTGGCATGAGAGATGAGTACCTGGAAATATTTTAGATTAATTTGTAAAAAAATAAAATGTGATAGAATCGAAGGCTACTTCTGTTAAAAAAAATACAAACATGTGTCTGCAGAGATCCGATGTGGTTCATGAATGCTACAGAAAATAATTCAAATGCGTAAACTAAATTTTCCTCCTACTCTTTCTTCAAGATCCCGCTCAACAAGCAATATCCAAACACACCCAATCGACGAAGCTTTTCGACTCATCAGCCTTCATATTTTGATACTGGATGTACAGCACTTCCGCAGCTGGTAGAATTTCCAAAGGCCCGATCTCTGTGGAATTCCACTGCTTCTCAGTCCATTCTGCGAACTGAAAAGTATTGAAAATGTCAGACAAAATTGATATTTTTAGAAAAAATTGTTGGTAAACAAAAATAACAATAACAAAAAAAACACAACAAAGTCAACGATGTTAACACTCACCTGATCGAACAGAGTGCACTTAATCGCAGTCTTCGTAGTCACTAGTAGGAACAGGCGAGCGAAGAGCTCGTGTATTCTCTCATCGTCAATTCCGACCCGATCGATGGCTGAAAAGTGGGAATACATTAATCTTCGTAAAAGAAAAAAAAATTACGTAGGACTGACTATCGCACATTATAAAGCTTCTCTAATGTCTCAACAGTTGAATAACAATCATCTGATTGTTGCATTTTAAGTGTGCTCACAGAAAATGAAGATGCAATCTGACGGGATTTTTCATATATTTTGTTCAAACGTGTGCCATGCAAACGCTGACCTTTCATCGCAGTTTCAATGTATTCCTGATTCTGTTTCTCTGAGGACTCAGGAACTCCAAATCCGGATTTTATCGCTTTCATCAGCACGATTGATTCACCGGCAGAAAAGGTTAGACCGGATGGGGTAACCATTGCTCGGTGGATCTGGAATTATTTCAATTTTTTAATCTCCAAAGTCTCAACATAATCAGAGAAAGCAGAAACGTTAATATAACAGAATTCGTACCCAAAGCAAGATTGCTGGCTTGGTCTTTTCTGTAATTGCCCCAGAATTTAGCATCATCAAGGCATGATTATTTTCGAATGTCTGAAATTGAAATGTATTTTAACGTGTTTTTTTTTGAAGAACTCCCAAGACAACAACATCATTAGAGTAGGGTTGTCAGGATGACGAATCCGCCTCTTCGTTTCCGCATGTCCTGTGGTCAATCTGACCGATTAGCGTCTATCAATGGAGTTCGCAATGGTCACTTCAAATCGACTAATTCCAACTATATCACAAAAAAATCAGAGATTACAATTATTAAAGGGGGATAGGCAACAATATTTTCGTGAGTAAACTGGCAACGTGGTGTGATAGAGAATGGCTATCCGATCAAGGCAGTACGTTGAAGGAAGGGACGGATTCTTCATCCTGGCAACCCTAATTATGAGCTTACCGCGTTAATGAAATGCTTCGCTTCTCTTTCAGCATCAGTGACCGCATCGCTGTCCAACGCATCGAACTCCGCTTGCAGAGACTCGAAAAGCGGCTTGAGCGTGACTTGTGTGGCATCTGTTTTGTTCGACTGAAATCATTTTTATCGCAATTTTTTCTCTTATTTCAGGTAAAAATGACTAACGAGCAGCACTTTAGGCGCCACAACAACTTTAATATAATATCCCACCATTAAGAAACTCAAGTCATCCAGGAATCCTCTCGACCAGAACACGGAGGTGTAATTTCTGCGCCCGCAAGCGACGTCCATTGCCTCATCGAATCCTGAAATGCAAAAAAATCGAATCAAGCCCTAATCGCATTTTCTACGCAAATAAACGGTAAATATGTGTTGCATGAATAAAGCTCCAACAAACCAAGGTTCATCGAGTCGATTCCTTTCAGAAAATAGGGGCATTCAGTAGCGGCAAGAGGAAGCAGAGCAAGTATAAGGAATCGGGTGATCATTGCCCTGAAATAAACGACTTCGCTGAAAAAAGTGAAGCAAAATTCGTGAAAAAGCGACTAAAATAATTTTAAAAACTAGGGAAACTACAAAAGCGATAGAAAATTTTATCATAAGACCAGCCGATTTCGCCCTGATCTGCTGGCAAGGTTCATCGCTGATCAGTTCGCTCTCTACAAATTTCGCAATGTAGAAAGCGTACGCGGCACGTTTGACCTTGTTTACTGTTTCGTGACCTGCCTACGTGACTTTTGCAATAGTGAACAAACACATCCACACACACAGGGAGACAACTCTCCTTTACTAAGGAGTATGATAAAGGAGGCCAATAGGTGTGTTGAATGAGGATGAGGAGGGGAGACTTTCGCTCGAGCGAAATGATAACCCTTGACACTTTCATTGCCCGACCTTGCGTGATTGCGATCGGTTTGGATCTGAGAGATTTGCATGTGGAAACCGTAAATTATAGAACTAGATTGAGTTGCAGCTTTTATCAAGATAACGTACAATTTATCACTTTGGTTTACAAAATATTAACGAAGTGAGAAGTAACATTTATTGGCTTTTTTTATAAATTCAGAATTGCCCGGATCCTTCCTCGATTTCGCTCTGATTGATCTCTTCCTTCTTTTCGATCGAATTCTTCTTCATTCCAGTCGCCCCAAAGGCCCAGTTATCAAGCGAAATCTTGTTGTCGAGATAGGCAAACATTTCGGGGAAGGTTGATCTCAACGCACTTTTGGCTTCTTCCGGAAGCGCCTTGAAGCAGGTTTCGCCCTGAAAGTATTCCTTCAATTGATATTCAAAAATGATTTGAAGACATAGGAAAATATGGTGTAAATCTCACATTTTGCGAGGGACACGTGGTGCCTCTGTACACTTCCAGTGCTTTTAGCATCGTCCTATCATCATTGTCGGATAATTTCAGAATGCGATTACAGGGATTTGCAATGGCCAGATTGGCTAGGTACTAAAATATGTATTTTTCATTTTTTGGTATAAAAGTAGCAACAGAAAAATGGCCAACCCAGTCAACGAAGGCTTTCGCATCGGTGTTGTTGAGCGTATTGTACTGAATGAACAATGTCTCGATGGCGGGCAATAATTCCAGAGGAGAAATTTCCGTAGTCGTATTCCATGACTCTTCCAGGCCAATATCCAACTGAAATGTTCTGCTAATTAAGCTCTTTGTAAATTTAAATTACTTACAGCTTCAAAAGCGGTCCTGCCCAAGCCCCAGTTGTCGTTGACTAGCTCGAACACTTTCGGGAATAGGTCGGCCATTAGTTTATGATCGCTGAGCGTTCCGAATCGCTCAATCGCTGTAAAATCATTATTTTAATTATTTTTTATGCTAAATAAAAAATTTTGCAAATAAAAAATCGCTGGCTCTGTTCTAGTTATGGGGGCCCATGAAAATTATGGGGGCCCATAGAAATTATGGGGGCCAATGAAAATTGTGGGGGCCCAAAAAAATTATGGGGGCCCATCCCGAACCAATTTTTTTATGGGGGCCCTTGAAATTTATAGGGGCCCATGAAAATTATGGGGGCCCATTTTCAATTGTAGTTAATTTATCAGAAACAGTGATTTTGAGTGATTTTGGTCGTACTGGTTGTGGGTGCATCAAGAACATCAATATCGTCATCAAGAGCAGGGTCATCATTGTTGAGGTCATAATCACCTACGAGCTGATCATAATTCAGATCTGGATCAATATTCTGAGAGGCGACAGGGACATTCATGGGGAGAGAGGCTAAAGGTGGTTCAACTGTGGAGGGAGTAGGCACATTCACAGGGACGGAAGGGACTGACGAAGCTACGCTAGATATTTGAGTAATCATGGTAGGAGCAATCACTGTTTCTGATAAATTAACTACAATTGAAAATGGGCCCCCATAATTTTCATGGGCCCCTATAAATTTCATGGGCCCCCATAAAAAAATTGGTTCGGGATGGGCCCCCATAATTTTTTTGGGCCCCCACAATTTTCATGGGCCCCCATAATTTCTATGGGCCCCCATAATTTTCATGGGCCCCCATAACTAGAACAGAGCCAAATCGCTCACCCCTCATGGCCGTATCGATTCGCTCTTGCTTCAATTCAGCAGTTTCAATAACACCGAAAGCTCTTTTTGTCGCTTGCGCAAGCATTATTTGCGATTCGACTTTCAGATTATGAGAGAAGCCAAACGACATCAATCGCATCATCTGCAATTACTTACTCTGATTAGCTGTTGGAAAATATTATTTTCCGTATTCTTTGATTCCGAAAAAAACAAAATGGCACAGATACAAAAAAATGTTTGGTTACCTACCATCTGTATCATGCGAGTCGCTGTGAATCTGCGTCTATTTGTCTTGCGATGTTCCTTGAATAACTGAAAACCATTATCAGTAAAGTTTGGAAAAAAATGACGCTTCTCCTTTAAAACCTTCTATGTTCTGTTAGCTCTAGGAATTCTATGTTCTGTTATCATAGCTCTAGGAACTATCGCTCACATCCTCCACATATCTCTTGGCATCCGACTTCTCCAAGGTCTTATACTGGTCCTTGACAGATTGATACAGTGGCCGTAAGCTCATCGAAGAATTGTCCTTCGCTTGTTCGTCGTTTACCTATAAGTAAGTACGAGTTCTTAGAAAAAATATGTGTCTCCTGTAGGAGAGAGAAAGTATGCGAAGTGAAGAGACCCGTATATCGAACTCGACTCACAATGTGGAGCGACAGCATCTGGATGAATTTGAGCGACCAGAAGGCAGATGTGAAGTTTCGCCGTCCACAAGCGGTGTCGATCGCCTCATCGATTCGATCGCAACTGATGTAATAGTGCAAAGGTATTTTCTTTACATACTCTGGATTATCGTGCCCACCAACGGTTTAGATACATACACCCCCAGTGGTCAGGGTAATGGTAAACCAGTGGTCACGAGAAACCATAATAGCTTCCATAATAGTGCCATAGCAGCTAGTTAAAGGCTTCGCAACAAATGGTCTCTTCAGTTCTCACACTATCTCGCCGGTCAGAGCAACGAGAGAGTACGCGAGATGAGGAGAGTCATTACTTGCCAAGCCTTCCCTTTCACACACGGCGTGTCACACACACTATCTTCTGGCAGGGTATGGAATGCGTGAAATAATAAAATAGTTGTATGTTCAATCATACCTGGTAAGAGACGAAACGTTGACCCCCGCGAGAAACGGAGGGCATTCTGCTGCACTCAAAGCAAGTTTTCCCACAACGAACAATAGAAGGATGAACCGCATTCGTCTGAAAGATGCTTTTCATGAGTAAAAAACACAGAACTATTTCGCGTACAATAACCGTTTGCAAGAACAAGAGCGTCTAAACCGCAGCAAGTGAGAGTGACCTTGCCCGATGAGACGAGTGACACGCAAATCTCTTATTTATCAGGGTGGGAGTATCGGGGATATAAGGGATATCATCACTCTTTTCATGAAACAAATGAAATGATACATTACAAGGAAATCATTAGAAAGTAATCATGACTTTATCACAGTAATTTAGAACGGTGCCCAGGTAGAATTTTCTGCAGCGTGAAAAATATATATTTCTCCGGTCTTTTTGTCCTCCGCTATGAGCTCTTTCTTTCCTCTCATTTTTTCGACCAATTCATTTTCACTTTCGAAAAACTTGGCTGGCGCAACTCCGGTCGGTCCATAGGCAAACGTGTCCAAGTTTTGCTTGCTGTCCAGGTAGTTACAGAATTCAGGGAAGGTCGATTTCAGCTCATTCTTGGCTTCCTTTGACAGAGACTCGAAGCAAAAGGTTCCCTGCAAAAATTTTGCATTTTTTTTTAATTATTGAAATATATTTTTACAAATCGTTCAAAATAAAGATAGCTAATTTTCAACTTTTCGAAGTCAACTCACGTTGCGCGACGGGCAGGCAGGTCCGTTGAATTCATACTGGGCTTTCTTCAAAGTATTATCCGAATACGGTCCATTGAACCGTCGCCGACCAGGATTTATCACGGTCATCAATGCAACACACAGCAATTGAGCTCATTAATATTTCAAAAGTGATCTTTCCGCTAATTCCAGCGTTTCGAGTGAAGATGTAACGTAATAAATAATGTATCACCTACCCAGTCAACGAACGCTTTCGCCTCAGTGTTGTTCAGGGCATTGTACTGAATGTACAATGTCTCTATAGCGGGAACAATTTCCAGATACGAAATGTCTGTTGCTTCCTTCCACGATTTCTCCATGTCCATAGCGAACTGAGGTGTACATGATTAATTAACAGTTATTTGTTGTAATTTAATTATAAATTAAAATTAGATGCTCACGTCTTCGAATGGGAACCTTTTGTAGATCCAGTTGTCTTCTTTGACTAGCTCGTACAGTTTCGGGAATAAATCAGACATTCTCTCATTTTTGGTATGAGTCCCAAATCGCTCGATCGCTGCAACATTTCTACTATGAATTGGCACAAATTTGGAAGTACAAAAACCAAATCCTCACCTTTCATGGCCGTATCTATTCGATGCTGCTTGACTTCGGCTCCTTCAATCACTCCGAAACCCTTTTTCGTCGCTTGAGCCAGCGAGATTTGCGAGGCAACCGAGAGTAAGCTTCCGTATTGTAACGCGAAGACGCCCTCCATCTTTAAGTATGTTGTACTTAATCCGAAGCTTTGTTAAACAACATACCTCCGCCTTCGCACGAAATATGTTACTATTTCTTCCCAAGTATCTGCGATATTGCTTGAACAACTTAAAGTGTTCATTTACTGAGTCGGATAATCTTGTTAGAGGATAAACCAAAAATTATTATTTAAAAATTCAATTAACTCACTTTATCAACGATTTGTTTGATATCAGCTTTGTCCAATAATTTGTATTGATCTTTGACCGATTGGAAAAGTGGCCGAAAACTGATTGATGTCGAATTGTCCTTCGTCAAATCATCGGTGGCCTTGAGACATAATTATTTATTTCGTAAAATTATTTTTATAAATGAACGGAATATTTTCAGGCGTCGACTAAGTTTACAAAAAAAAGCTCAAGAAAGGACAGAAAAGAACAGATCAAATTTCATTGGTTGTCTTCAGGCAGTAACAATATGAAAGATTGGCAATAACTCACAATTTCCTTTATTAATTCCTGCGCGAATTTCAGCGACCAGAATGCCGCAGTGAAGTTCCTTCTTCCACACGCCACACCGATCGCCTCCTCGATTCTTCCGACCTTACTGAGCGATGTGATGTTGACATTCTCCAGCATTGATGGGCAGCCTGTGGCAATGGCGAGGGGCACCAGCACCAGTAGCAGTATGGGTAACCACATCTGGCTGCAAATTGGCTACTGACAGCGATTTGGAATAATAAAAAAACCGGCAGGAGCCTCTCCTCTAATTGCATGCTATCTCGTCGATCAGACAGACGAGAAAGCGTGCAAAATGAAGAGGGACACGCGCCTAACTGCCATCACTAATACGACGTAGGAGCGAATCGGCGATATGGAACAAGGAGATTGCAAGAGTGTTAAGATCTCATAATCTCAAAAGATGAGATTGAGAGTGACCTTTCCCAACTCGATAGATAGATCTTGTCAACGAGATATGAAACCCATCGAGAAATCGTGATTTCCATTTCATTTCTTCGACTGACTTGAGAAGAAATACTGGATCACCGTTGATTGTCCTAATGTTGATTAAAGGTAAAAGGTAAAGGTCATCCCGTTAATCAAGGCACTTGCGTCCTGCGGGAGATCACTGCTAGGCCAGTGATTATTAGGCCAATTCAGTCCGGAGGGCCCAGTCTCTTCTTCGGACCTACTTTACCGCGTAATGTTGATTGTCGTTGATTATTCCTTCCCCGGAAGATTAAGATACCTCGAAGTTTACTTATACTTGAAAATGTATGTAGTTTTAAAAATAAATCTTGATTGCATTTTGGAAGAATCGATGCAGTTCTTGGCAACAAGCCCAGAGATGTCGATCTTGTTAAATTAATGAACTAAAACAACAGGAAGAAGTAGTACGTACGTCACTGAATTCGCACAAAATACAAAAAAAGGTAAAAGGTTTTATCGAATAAAATATGGTATTTACACACGGTCACTGATTACTTCCAATTGCGGAAGGTTCAATGTATTATTCGAATTGTCGAAACTGTCCCAGTATTCTTGTGTGAGCATTTCATACCCCGCCATGGGACGAAACAGTCTATAAATTATGCGAAGACAGAATGCCTTCTCCAGCTCCCTTTTTGTGTTCGGCGACAGTTTGTTGTAAGCGAGGACAACCTAGAAAATCTTGTACACCCAAGAAAGCCATGAAATGCACACCTTATTATGGCTATGCGGAATCTTCTCGAAAGCCCTTAATTGAGCGTCAGTAATGTTCTTGCCGTCTGAATATTCCATTGACTTATAGAAGCCGTCCATTGTCGAGAGAAATTCCTCGACAGCCTGAAAATAACAAATAAATTATTTTGATAAACTAATATTTAACCATGTTCCAGAAATTGTTCGATTCATCACTCAAATCATTCGCCGTTTCGTTGAGCCAATGAATTTCCTTCTCGTAAGATTTTCTTAGCTAAATTCAAATTAATTGTCAGGAAATGTTCGCTGGTTTACTTACGGGTTTTCTAGGTTTTATGATGTCTCGTTTGTTTCTCACAATTGCAAGGGCGAGTTGTATTTGTGTACTTTGTTTCATAAACTCCTTTAGATCTGCTTGAGCGACAACCCCTCTGTATGTACCTGAAGTAAGCTTGGAGAGCCGTGACAGGCGTGAAAACTTACCTGTGCAAGTTAGTACGAGTGTGAAGGCACTTAGGTTGAGAAGCTTAGCCTCCTCCCGAATAATTGCTATTGTCTTGTCAAAAGGCGAATTATCCGCTTCACCGGCACATAGCGATAGAAATAGAAGTATGATCAACTGTCCGAAGCCCATTGATTCTGCAAAGATTAGAATGCGGAGTCAATAGTTTATTTCAGTGTTAAATACCGAGAGATAGAATACGACTCTTCCTCTACTTCTCTTCGACTCCTCTATCTGAAAGCTATCTCACTGCAGTTTACTTGTTTTTTCAGCAACAAAAGAGAGCTCACAATCTAAACTAAACGAATGATTCACTGGCATTCCACAGAAATTGTAATGGGATTTGAGTGTTTTTTCTTTTCCTTTTTCAATTTGTTTATTCCATAAGAAAATTTTTTTTTCTAAATAGATAAAGCTCATGCATAATACAGATGGGTTTGTTCTTGTCCATTCTACATGAACACGGTGAAGCAAGGGGAAACGAGTCAATATGAAGGACATAAATGTAGTTAGAACTTGATAGCTAATAGAAGAGTGGTTAATGAAATTTGATTCTCTCCGCATATCAAGAGGTGCAGATGCAATACAATGATTTCACCAATGGGAAAGTACGAAAGAATCCAGAAAGACAAACGTTTGCCATATTTAGCTTCAATTATTTAATCAAATATCGAATTGAACTATCGATACAGCCTTGCGATGTCAATTTTCCCATACAAATTACGACACGTTCGTCATCCTCGCGTTTACTGAATCGAAGAAAAACCATTATGGTGTTATGATCACGGTCAATAATATTTCGAGAAGTAGAATCCCAATTGAATTGTGAATTCAATTTTGACAAGGCCTTAATTCCATCAATTGCGGATTTTCTTGTGCAAAACCAAGACGCTTTTGTGGGAGATGTCGACAGACAAACCACCTGTAATGCACATTATAGAAAGAACGTATGTGCGATCTAAATAGAAATAAACAGAGAGCACGACAGTAAAAGATCAATAAAATCCTATTTGGGCTTGAAAGATAAAAAAAACATTATTCTTTTATTTTCCCACCAGTGTGTCAAATCAGCTGTACCCTCTAGGGTTGCAAGTTCGGGATCGGCAATCCCGAAAGTCGGGATTACCGACCCTCTTCCCTATCTGTCTCTCTCACTTTCTCACTCTATTTCTCATATCTAACCGTCTGGCGCGAGAGAGTGTCGGTATTACCGACACCGAGCCTGCAACTGTAGTACCCTCTAATCTCACCTCAAAAGCACGTAGAATTCCTTCTGGTGTGTATTCTCCTTCGTCCTCCACGAATGCTGAATGGACGTGTGTAGTGATGTGAAGAAGGATAGAATCATTGATTTTGCCGCCCGATATTTTGAGCCACTTGATTTTTGGTAATTTGAGGAGCATTCCAAGAGGCGAACTATTGAAGCGAAATAAGTTAATTTTAATCTTAACATCGTCCATGCTCCGGTTTCCAACCGCTGCTAGGATCAGCCTAAAAATTAATAAAGAATATGTCAATTTCAGATTTTTTTAAAATAGAAAAACTCACGACTCTGCGCAATTTTCTTCGGAGTCTAGTATCACAATCAATTCCTTGCAGGCAATTTTCCTGATAATTTTTTCAATAATCTTCAAATCCGAAGTATTGAATTCTGTTTTGTGACACTAAAATTTTTTATTAAAGAACTGCGGTGGAAAATATATTTTATTAAAGTTCTGCGGCGGAAAATGATTACCTTTAATTTCAAACAATCAGTTGTAGCTCTTCTAAACAATCTTGTAGTATGATTAGTCATCTGAATCGGTTTCATTCTGGTTCCATTGACCGTGTAGTTGAGACTGGGTGAAGTTCCCGTAAAACATTGATGTTTCTCGGTCTCAAAAATTTATTTAATTATTGGATAGCGAATATACTGAAAAATATTCGGTATTGTTGTGAAACTGACCCATCGAAAGTCGATTGTTTCGAAAGTTTTTCTACCAATTTCGAAGTCAATCGCTCTGAATCTTTTACACGAAGTGCTAACAGGAAGTCGTTCACTTTCGCTTAGCGAATCAAAGATCATAAATAGAATATCATCCGGAAGAACAGGAATTGTCATCTAAATTGTAATAAAATTTGGACTTTATTGGTTTGAAAGGAATAGATCTATGGCTCGCACAATTTGTCTTTTGACAAAATCACTGATCAATGTTTGAGATTGAAAATGCAATCAAATAAAATATTTAGAAATGAAGTAGTGATTGGAAACAAGTAACTAAAATAAGAATGGCAATGGTACAATATGATTAACTTCTGGAGGGAGCAGTACCGGCGTCTAATTTTTATTTCTCCCTCTGGGCATGCTCTCAAAACGGAAAATAATCAAGCCGATCTTGAATAAATCAAACGTTCGATATATTTATGCTAGATGATTTAAATTCATAAAATACAGAGGTGAATTGTCCATACAGCCTTCAGGCGTAAGTTTTCCCATGCAAATTGCCACACGATCGTCATCCTCGCGGCTATTGAGCGGAACAGAAAGCAATAAGGCGTTATGCTCCAAGTCCCTAATTCTTCCGGAACTGTAACACCAATTGAATTGTGAATTCAATTTTGACAAAGCCAAAATTCCATCATTTGCTGACTTTCGCATGGTAAACCAAATCGCTTTCGAAGGAGCCTTCGACAGGCAGATAGTCTGAAATGCACATTATATGAAGAACAATAAAGATTAGAACTTAAATGGTACGGCTCCCCCATCCTACTGTATTTGTGCGAAGAAACGTGTGCGGAGGATAGGCGGAGCGCCCGAGAGTGACGAATTAAAATAACACTAATGCGAGTATTTAGATTTTGACAGATCAACTATTACGGTTCCTTTTTCGTTTTTTCACGAAATTTCCTCTAGTTATTTAAAAAAAAACAATTCTACCCAACTCTACTATCCAGTCTCACCTCAAATGCGCGAAGAATCCCATGTGGGGTGTAGTCTCCCTCGTCCTCTACTAGAGCTATATTGGTGTTAGCAGTGATGTGCAGAAGAATAGAGTCGTTGATTTTGCAGCCCGATATTTTGAGACACTCGATTTTTGGTAATTTGAGGAGTATTCCGAGAGGCGAATTGTTCAAATGAAGTGTAATCTTTACATTTTCCTGATTCCGGCTTCCAACCGCAGCTAAAATCAGCCTGAAATAGTACATAAAGTAAAGTTAGAAGAAGCAGTAAATACAAAAAAGAATTGTAGAAATTATTCAAAAATGATTTTGTATAAAAAACATACGACTCCGCCCAATTTTTTTCCGAATCTAACAACACAATCAGTTCCATACAGGTAATCGTCCTGAACATTTTTTCAAGACACTTTAAATCTGAACTGTTGAATTCTGTTTTCCGACACTAAAAATGTTCGTTAAAGAACTGTAGCTGAAAATGATTACCTCTAATTGCAAACTATTAGTTCTAGCTCCTCTAAACAATCTTGTAATATGATTAGTCATCTGAATCGGTTTCGTTCTTGTTCCATTGACCGTGTAGTTGAGACTGGGTGAAGTTCCCGCAAGACATTGATGTTTCTCGGTCTCAAAAATTTATTTAATTATAGGATTGCGAATATGCTGAAATAAATAATCGATAGAAAAATGACACTGACCCAACGAAAGTCTATCTTTTCAAACGTCTTTCTGCCGATTTCAAATTCAATCGTCCTGAATTTTTTACACGAAGTTTTAAGGCGACGTCTTATTCTTTCTGGTAGAGTATCAAAGATCATAAATAGAATATCATCCGGAAGAACAGGAATTGTCATCTAAATTGTAATAAAATTGGGAATTCGGATTTTTGAAAAGAATAGATCTATGGCTCGCAAAATTTGGCTTTTGACAAAATCACTGATCAATGTTTGAAATTGAAAATACAATCAAATAAAATATTTAGAAATGTAGTAGTGATTGAAAAAACAACAACAAAAGGTATGATCAACTTCTTGAGGGAACAGTACCGGCGTCTCATTGTATTTCTCCCTCTGGGCAGGCTCTTTTATGCGTGCATTTTTAGGGTTTGAATCTATTGGGATGCACAAGTGTGTAAAGTGTAGTCTGTGCAACCCTGAAAAATCGATCAAGCAACATGGCCATTCTACGGGTTACGTACGTGGTTTATGATAATAAAATTCAAATTTACGAGAGTGAAGAATATCTCATTTGAAGTGCGTCATGGTTGTGAAATTGTGATTGCTCTCATCAAATTTTTATCGTCTATTCATCAAATAGAAAACGCGTTAAGTTGTTCATCCTTATTCTTCATCTTCAAGTTTCTTCAAGTTTTTCTCTGATCCTTCTCGAATCACAACCACATCCGGTGGGCGGTCTCGAGCAATTGGGCTTCGACGATTACGGCTGGACCGTGGCCATTTCAGGCAACTACAATCCCAATTATTCTTGGCGAGCACCCATACATACGCTACAACACAGCAGGAGAGGGAAAGCACTACGAGTAGAGTGAATACCGCAGCCTCTAGACCGCAGCAGATAAGTCCATGCGTAATCGCAGCTGAATGCGAATATGTTTTTGAAAAAAATATAACGTTCTTATCTACTGACCGATTGACGACATCATCTACTGTTATGTAAGAAAATGCGTGAAGAGTGTCGGTTGAAATAAAACCAGCGAACAGAAATCAACCATGAAGTTTTTGAATTCAGCCCTGCCCAGGTTCTTATCGGACAAAAGCAAACACAGATGTATCATACCATGCATTTAGAGCTGTCAGGGTGAAGAATCCGTCTCTTCGTTCTCTCGTCACTCTGACCGGTGAGAGAGTACGAGGAATGAAGAGAACTTCTTCACCCTGACATCCCTAGTTGTACTTCGCTCAATTATTTCAAAATTCAATCTTAATGCATTACAATTTCTATGGAATGCCAGTGATTCATTCGTTATGTTTAGACTGTACGTCTACTTTTGTTGCTGAAAAACACGTAAACTGAAAGTGAGATATCATTGAATTAGAGGAGTAGAAAAGACGCAGAGAATAACTCGTGCTCTATCTTTCTGAATTTAACACTCCAATAAACTATTACGCATTCTAATCGTCGCAGAGTCAATGGCCTTCCAACAGTTGATCATTCTTCTATTTCTATCTTCCATTTCTATCCCATCTCTATGTTTCGGTGAACCGGATAATGCGCTCATTGAAAAGACTTTTTCAATTATTCGCGAAGAGGCTAAGCTTATTAACCTTACTGCTGTCAAGCTTGTATTAAGCTGTACAGGTTTTTTTTTTCACGTTTGGCAAGGTTCACCATTCCTATACTTCAGCTACGTACATCGAAGTTGTGGAAGAAAACAACCGAAAAAACTTTCTAAGCGAAATGATGAGTTTTAGCCATGATCTTGTGAGAATCAAACGGTGCATCGTGAAACCCATAAATGTAAGAACAGCGAAAAACCCGTGACAAATTGTAATTTTCAATAAATTTCATTCAGATACGAACGTTTTACGAGAAGCAAATTCGCTGGCTCAATGAAACGGCGAACGATTTGAGTGACGAATCGAACACTTTCTTGAAAATGGTTAAATAATCGTTTGTCAAATTGTATTTGCTGTTTGCAGGCTATCGAGGAATTTCTAACGATAATGGACAGCTACTATCAGTCAATGGAATTTTCAGATGGCAAGAACATTACTGACGCTCAATTAAGGGCTTTGGAGAAGATTCCTCATAGCCATAATAAGGTATTTGTTCTTAGTCGTTTTTTCCATCACACGTTTTCTTGGCTTTACATTATTTTCAAGGTCATCCGTGCTTACAACAATCTGTCGACGAAATCAAAAGTGGAGTTGGAGACAACGTTCTGCCTTCGGACGATTTTTAATCTATTTCGGAATAATCTCTTAGTGCGCAAGTCGGGCTATGAAATGCTCACGCAAGAATACTGGGAAAAAATCGACAATTCGAATCATACATTGAACCTTCCGAAATTGGAAGTGCTCGGTGGATATGTGTGAATACAAGATTTAACGAATAAATAAATGCTATTATAATAAATTCGAAAAACTTTTTAGTGTGGATGATTTCCTCAAATTTTTCTGCAACGTTTGATGTTATATCAATTACCATCGAAACAATATCACTGTGCGAGGAATTTGTAGAAGGCAACAAAATCGTGGCAAGGATTTTAATTGGAAAAATTTCACTCTGAGGCTGCGAATGATTCTGCACATGTATAATTCAATATTCTCAATTTTATGCAACGTAATGAAAAAAATGTTCATGAAAAAAATGTAAAATTTTATAGCTCCGGTACGGATGCCAGATACGTGTGGTTGAGAATTTCTCTGCAGGATGGCCGACAATTTGGGTCTGTCTGTGTGAGCATTTTCACAAATGCCGCCTGAATTTGTTAGTCGTGCGAAGATTGGAATGTTTCATTGCTTCAACTAACCGTGTCTTCATCTGTGACAAGGGCACATTGCATACCAAGACGATAGTTGTCAAATATCTGCAATTTTATGAACATGGTTCAATATCTGACAATCATAAAGCTCTTCTGCAGTGTTTGCAACAAGATATAAGTCACGGTAAACTAATTTTTTTGGCAAAATGAGGAACTTGGTGCTCGTCTTCCTCATTTTTGACAATTTTTTTTCATTTTTGGCAATTGACAAATTTTCAACCTCGAAAATTGGTCAATCCCAAAAACGTCGATTTTTGGCAGTTTTTTGACGGATTTCTTGTTTGACAGATTTTCGAGCTCGAAATCTTGACAATTTTCCGAAGGCTTTGCAAAAGACGAATGCAGCAAACAGGAATCGAACGCGCCACTTTAAGATCCAGGGCGGAAACGCTAACCACTATACTATCACAGTTGATGTGACGAATGAGAGGGTGATCAATTACATTGCCAATGCAAGAACTGCAACAACCGCGTTGAATCCCATTCCATCTACAATAAAGCGATCGCTCGGTCATTCTTGAAAATAACAATGATAGTCGAGCGGTTAGTCTCTCTGCCGAGGGTTGAAAAGAAGCGAGTTCGAATCCTGTTTGCTGCATTCGTCTTTTGCAAAACCTTCGGAAAATTGGCAAGATTTCGAGCTCGAAAATCTGTCAAACAAGAAATCCGTCAAAAAACATCCAAAAATCGACGTTTTTGGAGTTGACAAATTTTCGAGGATGAAAATTTGTCAATTGTCAAAAATGAGTAGGACGACCAGTGAGTTCCTCATATTGCCAAAAAAATTAGTTTACCGTGACTTATATATCGCTCCCAATAGCGATTGGGGACGTATTTTAGAGGTATATGCATAAATTTACCCTCAAGCATGCAATAGAGAACAACAAAATACCTCAGAGCGCATATGAGAAGGGATAACAGTACATAGCTCAGCGAGAATCAGACCAAGTGCGAAAACGTCCGTCTTCGAACTGTATGTTCCAAAGAATGACATCTGAAGAATGGCAAATTTTCAATTTTCAATTCTCACTGAAAAAAATCTTAACCTGCTCTGGACTCATGTATAAACATGTTCCGATTCCACTTGTTCGACTATATTCCGTATCCATTCCTCTCTGCTGCATTGTTCTTGATGACAAAGGCCCGTCTGTGCTTGTGCATTCGTCTCCATGCTCGTTTCCAATATTTTTTCTCAAATTCCTCCGATGTGTCGCGGTGCCGAAATCACATAGTTTCGGACGATCTTTTTGAGAGATAAGAATATTGTGTGGCTGTAAGAACTTTTAACCTGCATGCAGTATCATTTTTTCAATCACCTTAAGATCTCGGTGAATAAAATTCATATCGTGCATGAATGATACAGCTGATGCAATTTGCTTAAACCACGATTGCATTCGATGCGAATCTCGAGACGATTGCATAGTATGCCCTTGCAACCATTCAAATAATGAACACTTACATAACTAAAATTTATGATGAAATAAGTATTATTTTAGAAATTACCTCCATTTGAATGTAAATGTAGTCGTAATCACGCAGATAGACAGCCATATCATCTCTCCATTGGTGAATTGTCCGAGAAGAAAATGATAAAGTGGGCTTCTGAAAGGGTTTTCTCAATATTCTTTGTTCAAAAAATTTCCAGGCAACCGAATTCATATTCGTTAATATTTTTTAGACATCATACCTGATCTCTTTCAAGCCAAAAATTGTAATACCGAACGAATCCGGGGTGATTAAGCTGCATCATTAAATAGGGCTCATCGAGCATTTTTCGATGTATTCCTCTGCAATAAACAAGAGACGACTAAGAAACATCCAACCAAAGGACACAAGCGGCCTGCAGAATGCTCGTGAAGGTAAAAAATTTACAAAAAATGTGCTGATGATGTTGATTTCAAAAGAAATTTTTTTTCTCATGAACCAATTATTACCTCGACTGAGTCGGCATTCTCTTGATGGCGTAATTGAATTTTTTCTCCTTAGTTAAGCACGCATCGAAAACAACTCCAAAGCTACCAAATCCGACTACTCTTGTGGATAAAAAACCATCGAATCTTGAAGAAAATTTTGATTGAAAAATACAAATTACAATTAATTTACCCATCCTTGAGATATGCGAACTCCTTTTCCTTATAATTCGGAGGCTCTATTGCCAATTGGCAGAATATGATGATAAGCAATGTTTCAAGTATAAGAGGGATTTCAAAAATGGCCGAAAATATTAACAGTGATCCGAGTACACTCTGAAGAAAGATGTTAAACTGTTGACCACTATTGAACTATTTTCCACTTTGTTCCACTTTCTTCTAGTTTTTCGTTGAAATTGGCGATTAAAATATTTAAAATTGTGCTCGTTTTCTTTATTTCGCATCCTTTTAATGATATTAAGATATATATATTATTTGTGTATTATTTTTCACTTTATAGTTTGCTATTAGGGACCACCTTCCCATTTATTATTTGTGTGCGCGGAACGATGTTGATTTATGCAAACCTGACGAAAAGACCTCGGATTCTGATTTTACAGCTGCACATAATGTCAACTAACTTTGCTGAGAAAAAATGGAAATTCTCTTGTCTCTCGCGCTTGCTATAAAGAAAAATCCCAAAAATTACTTCATGAAATGTAAATTATTTGTTTCAAGCGCTCCACAGCATTCTACACCGATAGAAAAGGGTTGTAGTCGAACTGCAATCATGAAATATGAAATGTTTCTGAAACACATTTGAATTTTCCTTCTGAATGTGGATGACAGGTTGAAATTCGGATAAGTTTCAGTAACATTTTATATTCTGATATCGATTGGCAGTTCGATTACGGCGTGGCGGGAAAATTCAAAAATTAATCCCCATTGTTCACCCTTATCTGGAGAGAACAAAGTGGGTCAGAATGCTGTGGCTCTAATATTGTTCAAAAGAGAGGGCCGCGACACTTAGCAGTGATAGACTAAGGTAATAGGAATATCATATCCAAAAATAAACATAGTTTCCCACGAAATTTTCGTACAGTAAAAGTTTGAGTTTGTGCTTGATCTTTGATCTCATATGATTATAGCGGGTTTAAAATATCGCTTCTCTTGTTAAAAATATGTTTCCATAAAGTCGTGATTTTCTGGTTTCAGATTTCTGAATCGATTTGAAATTTGTTCACAAATCTTTCCCTTGCGCTTTTGTGACCTGTGACCGAGTCCATTCGATTCCCTTTTTGGGATTCTAATTAGCTAGTTAGCCGATCTGTTACGTTAGTTTTGTCGATTTGCTCAACTTTTTTGCGCTTTTGTCATGCCCCCCCCCCAGATAGTTTGCTATCACAGGAAATTACTTCCACTAAGTTCTATGTCAATCGCAGATTTCGAATTCAGCTTCATTCATATATGAGACCGTTCGCGATGGGCTGGCACACCTCAAATTGTCGATTCTCTGAAGGTGTGTTATTCGGGCTTTTCAAGGGTGCTGATGACGATGAGCATACTGATTTTTCATATTTTGCCTTGGCTCCAGACGACGTCACGGCGATTCCTGTTTTCATAGAATTTCTCGATTCTCGATATCGCTAAAATTAAGTGAACATCGGCCACGGGGTAGAATTTACCGCTTATTTCACATGTATACGTAACTTTTTATAAATTTCAAAAACAATGCCCGAAAATGGAACTTTTTACTGAGAGGGTTGTGGACTTAGAAACACGCATAGATCCATGATGAGAATTGGCAAAATTTAAATTTTGAGCCAAATTGGTCATGCCGTTTCTAAGATTGAAAATAAATAGTGAGTCGAAAATGTCTCAAACTTAGAGGTTTGTCCTCCTCTGCGTACCTTCCCTACCGAGCGAGAGAGACACGAAGCGAGAGAGCACGCGACATGGAGAGAGCACAGAGAGGGAAGAGGGTAAGAGTCGACGGCGCGGAGTTGGGAAAGGGATTGTAAACCAATCAAAGGACGTTCCTCTCATTTTGAGACATTTTCCATTCACTATTTATTTACAATCTTAAAAACAGCATGACTAATTTGGCTCAAAATTTAAATGTAGACTATTCTCATCATGACAGTTCGATCTATGCCGGTTGCTAAGCCCACCACCCTCTCAGTAAAAAGTTCCATTTTCGGGCGTTATTTTAAATTTGATAAAAAAAAGAAGAATATAGGTGAAATCAGCGTCAGATTCTACCCCGGGACCCATGCTCACTTAATTTTAGGGATATCGAGAAGCGAGAAATTCTATAAAAACCGGTATCGACTTGACGTCGTCTGGAGCCAACGGGGGCAAAATACGAAAAATCGGTATGCTCATCGTCATCAGCACCCTTGAGAACACATTTTCACACTTTCAGAGAATCGACATTTTTGAGCTGTGCCAACTCTCTTTGGATCTGCCCGAATCTCTCTCGCAAACGGCCTCATAACTGACCATTTTGATAAAGTCTAACATCTGACTTTAATTCGCGCTTAAATCACACTTCATGTGTATTTTTGTTTGGATAGCATTCTTCGTGACGGACCTCGATATAACGCATGTAAAATTAAATTTTGCACCATTTTTGTGAAAATTCAACTTTATGGTAAAAAGTGAGACGTAATATCATAATATCAATTTCGCAAAATTACTGGTCAACTTACCGGTACCATTCTGATCAAGAATTTCCAGTCGCACTTATACTGTTCTTCATGTAGTAAGAAATTATCGTCGAATTGCCGAAGCTTTCCTCTGCCGATTTTTTTTTTTGAGTTGAGACGCTGAATGAAGGGGGAAGAGTGCGCGGCATGGCGCAGAATGAGAGGAAGGGGAGAGGGAGAAAGGCAAACCCTTGCGCAAGGGGTGGCCCGGGAATAGGCGGTTTTTGATCGTTTGACATCGGTATTTCGCAAATTTTTGCAAAAAATGCAGATAATAGTGTTCCTAAAGAGGTACTTTTGCAACAAAACAGCCACTTTTATTTCGCGTTATCCATGTATTAGCCCCATTTTGTCGATCGAAATCAATTGTTTAAGTGTGCTGAGAGTTTCATCGACTTCTCCCAACTCCATAGGGTCGATAAATATGGTTTCATCCTCTATATAGATAAATTTTCCTTTAACATTCCTTTCTTCATAAATTCATACTTTGACCTTAGTTATTAGGTAAAATCAGATATGAACGTGTTAGTCTAGCATCTGAGAAGTCTTTATGCATATTTCAAGCTTTTTTTTTCAGAAAAATCGACGTCATAGAGTCGAAAACGACCCATTGCAGACTCACCCCTTGCGCAAGGGTTTGCCTTTTATCCCCCCCCCCCTTTCCCTCATTCTCATTCCTCACTGCGAGAGAGCGGCAGTCCCTTCCCTCACCCCTTCCCACAGCTTCTCTGCTTTTGAGTCTTTGATAAATTCTGTATAAAATTTCCAAAAGAAGACGATCACGAAATATCGGTAAAGTAAAACATAGAGAAACCATCTGGTGACAGGATTCTGAAAAGAAAAAAAGAAATTTTACAGTTTCATGATTCCATAATAATAATGTATACTCGTCCAATATACCTCAAAAATGCTAAAGATCATCCAATCTGCTCGGGCCATTGCAATAATCTTGGCAATTATTCTGATGATAATTGCGGAATATAAAGATTCAAGCGCAGTGAAATAGGGTGGTTGCTCGAACAACGACAAAGTAGTCTTGCTTCGCAAACCCTACATCGAACAGATGGGCTCTCTGTTTAATATTCGCATCCACTTACCTTATTCCATATTCCATGATTGCACCTTGGTATATCATGTATATTACAAATCGAACAACAGGGGTTTAACATTTGTTTTTTTACTCTTTGTGGTATCACACAATTTTGGATAAGTTTGCACACACTAATGCTCGATAGGCAAAGTACAGCTATAGGGACAAATATAGTAGCATCAGCTTCCTGAAGGAATCGTGTTTAAAATATTATTTTATTTTATCACAAAGAAAAAATATTGTTCTGGCAACTTACAAGATTTCTTGACATAAGTGTCCTATCGTGATCTAGACTGGAGTTTGTGATCACCTGAATTTGATGATTTTATAAAGTTTTCACTTATTGTAACGTCTGGATGTTCTCTAAATAAAACAGAAACAACAAATATTGAATACGGCTACATACTGTTATTGAATAATGCTCGCTCCGCGGATCCATATTCGATAGTAAACACTGATGGGGGAGTGGGGGTAAGAGTGTCTCCTCATATTCCTTTCGCCCGTAATCTTTTCTTCGCGCAGTCGATCGATGGCCGTATGGCGGCGATAAAGAGGCTGAACAACAAGGAGAGACTACAACGAAAAGGGAGAGAAATGAATTTGACTCTTTCGAAATTTTTCGATAAACATTTTTTCATTCTGAATCATGTTTTGTCAAAAGAATAACAATATTTCGAATCATAGATACTGACTTTGGTCGTCCGTGTTCACGATATTCCGACGAACTCCAATAGCGAGCTGGAGAAGACATTATGTCTTAGCATAATTGTTAGAATGCATCGTCAACAGGGCAAAGAAATGCTAACAATACAAAACTGGGATAACTTCGACAATTCGAGGGAAACATTGAAAGAGTGATTTCCAAATACAAAGAAACTTTGTTCAAACTGGACAAACGCGAATAATATATGAGACACTATCTGAGAGAACTCATCTTTTTATTATCTGAAAGATTTTATACTTTGTTGGATGGCTCAAAGCCTCACAGAGAATATTGTATGTGGCACCTGTCGCAATGGAGCCAACTGTAGGAATTTTAGTTTTAGAGATACAACTTTTTAAGGTCGATTTTCGAGTTCTACGCAAAAAGTTACCCCTAGGGCATTTTTTTTCAGAATATTCTATTTTTCACTGTACGGTTCATAGTTGATTTTGGTTGGTTCTCTCAGACAGTGTCTCATATATTCGGTGTTAGTTCAGTAAAGTATACGTAATGATAACGAAACGATATGTTTTTTTACAATTCACGATTTACGAAAAATTCAATCGGTTTACGATTTCCCTGCAATCATGAGCAATTTCATGTACTTTCTGCTCATAGTCTCCAATTGATTCTCGAGCATCTCATTTCGCTCTTTCAATGCGATGTTCTCCAGTATTAAATGCTCATTCGCCAACGCAATTTCGCGAGGCTGCAAATAATATTATTGAAGCAGATTCTCCACATCAAACAGTGTCCCGTACCTCAATCTGACGAATCGGCGCTGTTTCATCATCCGGATGCTCGTCGATAGCAGCTTCATGAGCGTGTACATTCACCTCTTCGAATGCATCAGCGTGATCATGATTCGCAGGGAATGCATGTTCTTCAATTTCCTCTAGCTCTTCATCTTCCACCTCTTGCTGCTCCGGCAGCCAGCCCTGCGCCATTGCCTGCTGACGCAACTGTGAATATACGAGTGACTATCTGAGTCGGTGAAAATATTTGCACTGACCCTTGGCATTAGGCAAAAAATCGAATTCCTTCAAAATTTGTGTGCATGTAGTGCACACCTAGTGTAGCTCAGCCCCAACTGATTTAGTGTTCTGGATCACTCTCCGCCGAGTGGCAACGAATTTTAAATTGAAACATAACCCAACCGACTTTGTCATTTCGCAATCAGTTGAAACGATTGGTATCGCAAATAATGCGTATCACCTCTATGAATATGCATGCCAAGTTTCATCTCGATCGATTTCAAACTGGTCGAGAAAATTTAAAAAATCGGAATTTTTTCACTAACGTGAGTGAAGAATGTGGTACACCTGTGGCACTAGCATAATTATATTTATTTATTTTATAGGTCGTTCATTAATCTAAATAATATATCAAAATAAAAATTTTAAAAAATGAGAGGTTGGACTTCTATTAAAAATAGTGTTGAAAATCGTGAAAAATTTCCTTGACCTACCGTATCCACGAGGCGGCCGGAAGAGAAAACATGGTCCTTGTCCCATACAAAACGCCTCTTCACCGGGAGTTCATGGCCCAAAATTGGTTGGGCATCCACCAAACATACAAAATACCAAAAATATTATCATATCACGTTGAAGAGGCGTTTTGTTTCGTCTCTACCGGCCGCCTCGTGGATACGGTAGGTCAAGGAAATTTTTCACGATTTTCAACACTATTTTTAATAGAAGTCCAACCTCTCATTTTTTAAAATTTTTATTTTGATATATTATTTAGATTAATGAACGACCTATAAAATAAATAAATAAAATTATGCTAGTGCCACAGGTGTACCACATTCTTCATTCACGTTAGTGAAAAAATTTCGATTTTTAAAATTTTCTCGACCAGTTTGAAATCGATCGAGATGAAACTTGGCATGCATATTCATAGAGGTGATACGCATTATTTGCGATACCAATCGTTTCAACTGATTGCGAAATGACAAAGTCGGTTGGGTTATGTTTCAATTTAAAATTCGTTGCCACAAGGCGGAGAGTGATCCAGAACACTAAATCAGTTGGGGCTGAGCTACACTAGGTGTGCACTACATGCACACAAATTTTGAGGGAATTCGATTTTTTGCTAATGCCAACGATATTTTGCTTGACTCAGATAGTCACTCATACCAATTCTTTACCGTACCAAGCTTGCCCTATTGAATTTTGGATTACCTCCGCTAGACTCTCGTGTGCACTCGATCCTCTATACTCCATTGACTCCATGGCTCCCGAGGACAACTGCACCGACTGTAGTGGTTCCATCTCAATGGCGTCGTGCTGCATCTGCCGCAGCTGTCGCGGGGATCTCCCGCCGGCTGTACGGGAGCGAACAAGCCAAGAAGCCTGCTGCAGCGAGGAGCTCCACAGACTGCTACGGGAGAGTCTCTTCCGAAGAATGTTACGGCAGCGACGAGGATGACGCCAATAATAACAGCCGAAATGACGAGGAATGCGGAGACGTCAGGATCGATTTGGTCATTCGTTTACTGAAGGAAATTTGTGAACAGTTGCTCTTCCTGGGCTTCTCAACTTACCGAGCCGTCAGTGACTTGTTCGGCGAATTTGTAATCCAGAATGTTGAAGGGGTTGATGTACTGATCCTGTAAGACGAAACTGATCTCATGGATCGTGGGAATGGTAAAATAATCAAGGAATACTGCGAACGCTTACCGAAGACTGGCGAACACTATGGAGCTCCGACATTTTCAACGGCTAACAGTACAGCGTGAATGAGGAATGATCAGCAAGCTTGAGTCAGTACGTCGTCCGATAGCGAATGAATGTGTAAATATGTTGTGTTACCCATTCCGATCGTCATCCGCACCAAGCGCTGAGGGATACGGCGGCGATGACTCCCTGATTTTCAAAATTTTTCATATCGACAAATCAGCTGTTAGCGTCTTATCATCTCAGCAGGCGAGGGTGTCGTTGCTCGCTTGTAGTCGAGAGAGTAGATTTCTATGACCGACTCTGGAACTAAGATGGCCTGCATAATTCAGAATGATTACTTCTCATACTCGGACAATTAGAACTAGAAATAAATGTTGTCACGGCGATGAGAAGGATTGCAAGCGATTTTAACCTCGCGGCTGATACTGAGCTTCTCTTTTCATCGGTGACAAGTAGTGATCGTTACACATTCGATAAGCACATGAAAAATGACTAGCTTAGATAGCAAACTCGATGCATTTTCACCCTCACATATCATTAGGAATGAATCACTGAAGTCTCGAGGATCCAACTTTATCAAACAATTCAGTAGTGCATACAAAAATATGATGCATTGAAAATATTACACGTGGTAGACTTGCGTAAAATATGTCGAAATCAGAAGAAAAATTTAATTGAAAAAATCGGACAAAAATATTTACAATACTTCGAATACTAACTAAATGAAAATAAACTATCAATCAATCATTCTTCTGCGATAAAAAGCGATTCAATGACGGCCTCTGCGACACAAATCTACTATTCACATCAGAAACTCTTCTGAGGGCGGCCTTCTCGCCTCTCAACGGCTCATACCTCTCATCTAGATCCGACACGATCATCCGCCTATCCCTCTTGTCAAACTTCACGTCTCCTGGCTCATCGCTCTGTGGTCGCATCTTGGTCTCTCCTGCAGCCGCAGCCTGTCGGAGCGGCTGCAGCTCCACCCCGAGCTGCAGCTGTCGGCGTTGTCGTAGATATTCTCGACGACGAGAGATGAGCTCCCGTATGAGACAGACAACGAGGACAAAGAGGGTGAAGAGAATGGAGATGGCGACCATGTCCATGAAGAATTTGCTGAGTACGTCCGGAATTTGGTCCTTAAAATGTAGTATTGATTTCTAATCACTGCAATCAATAATTTTGTGCACAATGTATAAGTTATTCACGCCTAACATCCAATTGATTCAGTAAAGGCGGAGTATTTTTCAACTAGCCGTGGTTGAAATCGTGACAAAACTCTTTGATCTGTGAATCTAAATAATCTCACCGGCATTTCTGTTGGGGTCACATCAGGAAACATCATGTCTAGCTTGTTGAATCGGTCCTCGAAATCATTCTGAAAATACATTTTACATCCGTGAGAAAAGTATTGCGCATTTTCGAAATATTTCAAAAGAATTGATCTTCCTAAGAGTGTAACGTTTCGAAACCAACAAAGGCGAACAAACAATAACCAGGTCAATAAATATAAATTTCGAATGAATAAGAATACCTCGCCAATTCGAACAACATGTTCAGTGTCCTCAGGCATCAGTAGCTTGAATGAAGAGAAACGAAAATGAAAAAAATGCAGTGTTTTCTCCGCCACTCCTTCCAATTTCATCACCAGCCCCTTCTCACGCCTTCTATCCCCTTCTCACGATTGATAGTCTTACTCTCTGATTTCCCAGTACTCTCTCGTTGCTCTGACTAACGAGAGATAAGGCGGCATGAAGAGACGACAGCATGCACCTCCTCACCCCTCGCACGGGCATGAGTCATCACTATGCTTCATAAAGCCGATCTTTATACGTTTATCGAGCTATATTTGCACAAACTTTGAATACAACAAACAATCAAGAAATTGAAGGCGGTTGAACTGGCTTGCTCGATTTTAGCACTGATTTCGGTGGTTCCTGAAAAGTTTTGAATAGCTTTTGCAAGTTGGATGGTGAGAGGTTCTGTCAGGGAGAAGATTCCGTCTACTGATTTCGCGTGGTCTCTCGTTACTCAGAGCGTTGATGGGATATTCAAAGTTAATATGGTAACCCTACTAATAATGCTTACCTTTTCGACAAGCTCAACTTCCTCGGGAACATTGTATTGGGTCTCAGATTCATCCTCATTCACGCACAATAACCAATAGGTAAGGCAAGCGCCGATACCGCCGATAACAATTACAACTAGACAGATGGTAACAACAATGATAACAGTCGAACCCTGGAACGATTGTAAACAATTGTTATCGTCAAGTTTGCAAAGGAATACCGCTATTGACGCTCCGAAGAACCGCAAGTCGAGTTCGCTGAATTGGCGGTCATAGGTGTCCTATGGTTTTTTTTAAAATGATAATAATAACAACAACAAAACAAGCTCACAGTGGCCACGTCAACATCCCAAGTCGTCGTCAACTTCACATCACCCATATTCGCTCGATCGATAGCCATTATGAATGAGCATAACGAGGCGGAAAGCAATCACGTCGCTGCAGCGAAAAAGATAAGAAGGTGTGACTTTGAGGAGAAGTGTGCCGGCATTTGTCGTGGAAATTTCCTTTATTAGGATCGGATTAATTTCCGCCTTCGTTTCAGTGGCACCAAATCAACATTTTGAAACAGTTATCAGTGTCCTTTATCATTGCGTTGGGATTACAGACGAAATAAGCGCATAAATCATAGAATGCACAGAAATATTCATTCCTTCTTCACCATACGATTCTTCCTATGGTACACTTTTGGCCTGGTCATTTGCGTGAAATTCTTGTGAGGGATCTTCGCGAAATGCTTTCTATCTCTGATGGATCGAGGTCCGAGCACCATGGGCATACGGCTGTCGCAGACCACTCCCATCTCTTCGACGTGCTGCAGGGGCTGCATCTCTATCTCGACTGATTGCTGCCGCTGCTGCAAGGTCAAGGTTTAAGAGCAAAGCCTGATTCAATTCTCCCATGCCATCGTTCACTATCAAACCTCGGGCAATTGCACTGCTCGTCGCTCTAGCGTCCACGCTCGCAGAATGCCGCCAACCATTGCGGCAATGATTACTACGATGACGACAGCGACAGCGATCAAGATGATGCTGTCGTTATTGTCTCTAGGTTCCTGAAAAATTTTTTAAAAAGAATCACGTATTCAATTAATTTGTAATGAGACTCACAGAAGACTGCGTTGTTTTACTTGAGAACTTCATGTCCAGGAGATCGAATTTGTTAGAATGATCTTCCTGAAATATAATTAATTTTTTTTTTAATCAAAAACAAAAATACTAACTCGTCTCCCATCGTCCGCCATTGTCAATCAAGTGGAGTTAGATCGGTGTGATAGTGGAGGATTTTATTCCCTTTTTATTCTCCCTTTATCTACAACACCTCACCTCTCATACCAGCTTTGCCATGAATCACTTGTACGTCAACATTTTCGAAATGTTTTTGAAATGTACCTTGATTAAGATTGAATATTTATTTACTCACTATAAATAATATTTTTACAACACCAAACCAATTTCTAGACAATAAATTTACGTTCATCTTGCTCATCACTCTTTTCCTTATCGTTCCGACACAATCGGTAGGCGACATAGCCGAAAATTACAGCGGAAATTATGAGCACGATCATTGTTGAAACAACTATGCCGGTCCATCCCTGACAAGAATGTCTGTGATTATGATCGAAACAGAGCCACAAACCGAAAGTGATTCACCAAATAATTGCATGTCCAACGCTTGGTAGTTATTGGAATTCTGAAATTGGAGATATTTCTTGAGGACAAACGGCAAAACTCACAGTAGGTTGTTCAACTCTCCGTGTCGTTTCAGAATCGATCAGCACTCGATCGGCCGTTGTTGTGATGTGTTGTGAATTGCGAAAGAAGGAGCGATGCACACAACTGATAAGAAGGTGATGATATGTCCGGCATTTTTGCAAAAAGAGTAAACAAGTATTTTTTAAAAAAATTTTGCGGTGCTAACCGTTCCTAAACGAATGAGTTCGTATAAATTGGGAAACTGTTCGCAGTTTCCGCCTGACTTCGAACCTGTTCCCTAATATTTCCATAATCCATCAGAAAGCGTATTACTGAACGGAAGTGCGGAAAAGAGAACTGATCTCTCCCCATTTCGCACGTTCCCTCATTGTTAATTCAATCAACGTCGTGCTCATCATCGTCTCTGTAGGTCGAGGCATCAGAGAAAATGAAGAGTGATGATAAACCGGAATCTGGCAAACTGCACTATAAAATGGAGCCTGAACCAGTCAGTTTCATCCAACAATGGTACGAAACTTAGCGGCTCTTCTTGCTCTACTACACATCGTCTCGAGTCAAGGTATGTTCGTTCAAGTTCAAAACTCTTCAAAAATTTATAATGCTAATCACATTTAGTTCCTTCAACCTGTCCAACGTGCAATGCGGACAAGGCCAAGCCCATTGGAAAAGTTAATTGTGATGCGCAAGGACGGCTGATTGCTGAATGCACTAAAGGACTGATTCTGATGAAGGTATTTTTTAGAAAAATAAATGCGATATGCTTTCTCGATCAGGTTGACGGTAAGAGGTACGACTTCGATCGAGTGACTTGCATCGGCGGCGAATGGTTCGGAACCAGGTGGGAGATGAGAATACCATTAGTGTAGTCTCATTTTTTGATGAATCCTTGAATACGTATAACAGTTGCGCCACCGGTGTCGCAGTTTACCTCTCTGCAACTCTACCCGCCTCCTCTTGCCCCGACGTCGACTATCCCGAAGTCAAGCTCGAAGGTTCTTCTTGTCTACCATTGAAATAATTATTGTAAATATCCTTATTATTCTTATTCCTTATGTTCTGAATAGTTCTTTTCATTATTCTTGTTCTTTACGAGGCAAACTCACGTATTTGCTCTGAATATTCGATTGTATATGGATATTTTTCTACTTGCTATATTTACGGATGACAACAATTTATTCAGGAAGTGAGTGCACGGTAAAGCCAATTGGTCGTCCTGAAATTTATGATGAGTATTTCGTTGCGGATTTCAAGGTAAGCAAGGAACGCGAGGAAGGCAATGAAAATAAATTGAAATAAATGCCCAATCAGTTCGTAAAAAATCAATTGAGAAATGTGAGCTAGAATATGGTTAACTCATCATAGTCTACAGCGTGTGCCGATAACCTATAATGCGCAAGGAGAAATAGTGCAGTACGGCTACAGATGCACGGACGACCAGGAGCAATGGCAGCGGTAAGTGGTAGAGCTAATATCGTTGAATGGGCACATTTACAGATTTCGCAAATCACAAACTGATGCGGGATCCAGAGGAGGTGCGTTTGTGCCTTCAGATGATGTGCCAAACGGGATTCAGACGAGTTTTTTCTATATTTCTAAGCAAGAAGACGGCTAAAAAACGGAATTGAAGATACCACAACTAATTTCACATGGTTTCAGCTCGTTTCTAGTAACTTCGGTTGCTATTTGAATGCAACGACGGGAAAATATTCACTCCAGCCCACATTTGCTCTCCCCATCAGCACAAATCAGATAGAGTGTCTCTACCGGAGTAAATATCAAATCGTTTGATAAAACTGACCTTGACATTTTAGAATGCCCTCAATTCTACCATTACAACAAATTCGAAGGGAGATGCCAGCGTGAGAATATGTTGAAAAATTATTTTCCGTTATAAAACTAATTTCAAACCCGCCATTGAATCCGATAATCCGAACATTTGCGGCTATGCGTTGGTCGAAGATAGATCCAGAGGCGCTTTTGTCAACATTTACGAACTGCCCCCTCTCAGCAATGGCTTCTCGGAAATCGATGTCCCAGGAAATGTGAGTGGTGCAATCACCTACAAACACTGAACTTCAACTTGACAAATATTTTAGATTTCCCACATCGTTACGTATCCTGGATGCATGGCCGATGTGGTGGGAACGCGGATAAAGCCTAATAATGCGAATCCGGTTTGCTGCTTCCGGCAAAGCTTTTTAATACCTCCGTTTTGTAGTTTTCCATCGTAACTGAGCAATACGCCGGATTGTGGTCCGTTTACAGCATCTGGAGTGTAAGTCTAACAACTCAAAAGTTACTGAAAGAGTTCATATTTTACAGAACACTGATGTGTTCCAGTTCGCAGACATTAATAAGCCGACGAAAGTTATATGCGGATGGGATGGCTCGTTTGTGGTGACAAAAATGTGATTATTATTATACATGCCAACCATTTCAGAATACGCCATCTTTGAATGGCGTAAGCCCTCTTCCGTACAGAATTCACGGGGAAAGCAAAAGTGTACGTCAACAAATGTTATTTCGAGTACATCCACTTGTCATTTTTACAGACCTCATTCGTCATAGGAACAAATGCTACCTTCCATTTGAATAGGACTTATGTACCTGAAACTGGACTATCAATGTCTCTTACCGGCTCTGGATACGGAAGGTACAATTTTTTTAAAGTAATATGTTTTATGTACTGAGTCCTATTGAGAATTACTTGCGAGTTTATTGATGATGATATGGATGAATTATCTCGAAAGATTATTTTTGACTTTCAACAGAAGACACTCACAGTCACTGTGAGTTATTTGCGATTATGCATTTTTATATTTTTTGTTGACAATACACAACTTTTTCTATACATTTACAGAAGTAATTAAATTTCAAATAATTTCAAATATCAGAAGTAATTAAATTTCAAATATAATAATATTTCAGGGCTATCTCGTTTTTTCTCAGACGCTCGACTGACGATGACCTGGACATTTATCTAAACGGCCGCATGGTTTATAAAATCAGAAATTCGATGTTCTTTTCCTCGATTCGCGTATGATCGATTTTTTGGGGATTGTGTGCAGCTAATCTTTTTTTAGATTCAACAAGACATGGTCGACGTTGATCTCTGCATTTTTTTCGGATTTATCAGGACAATTACAGTTGCGAAAAGATGCGAAATCGGGCATGTGTTCAGTGAGAAAACGGGCGATTGTGAGGGCAAGTAACAATTTCATTGTGTTTTTTTCTTGGTTTTGGCCGTACCTCAGTCATTATCGGTCAGTATCATATCTCATAGACGACTGCAAATTAATGCGAAGGCCTTTTTTACCCCAGTGAACTTCATTGCAGCCGATGTCCCATCGTCTGATCATTGCGCTAGTCTATCCGATTTGCTCCCGTCAGATTGGGTAATTGCCGATCAAATGCCTCCCGGTCGAACTCAAGGTGCGAACTCAAGGTACTTTTTGAGGTTTATGACCGTACGGCTCTCGAGTTCTGGCTGAATAGCTATTTTTCGTAGACCAGCTCCATTCGCGTGCGTCAAGGATGCATCGCCTACGCCTACAACGATGAAGATACATTTTCACAATACCTCAGCGGTAGCAGCAAATTAAGCTACTGGAGGGGGCGCTATAACTTTCCCAATTTTGAGGTGAATTTGAATGAAACATATTGTTTTTCAGATTAATTGCTACTGTTATGCAGGAAGGAACTGCCCCGAGACCAGAGAGAGGTCTCAAGCATCTAGAATGCTTCTGTGACGATTACTACAAGGTATCTTCGAGCGTCATGGAAAACAACATAAAATGACGCTTGCAGCGCCCTACTTTTGCCCAGTCCATCGCGGAATCGATCACGTTGGACGTTGAGGAAAATTTCGTGTTTACCGGTATTCTCCACTCGGTCAAGTGAGCAATTTTCACTTATTCAGAATAAACTATGTGGTCGTTGAGCGGCATCCCACG
Source organism: Pristionchus arcanus (assembly GCA_900490705.1). Classification (NCBI taxonomy): domain Eukaryota; kingdom Metazoa; phylum Nematoda; class Chromadorea; order Rhabditida; family Neodiplogasteridae; genus Pristionchus; species Pristionchus arcanus. The sequence goes on from LS486751.1 coordinate 101,352, forward strand.
GTTGAGGCACAAGGCTGCTTTAAACAAAATATCCATTGTAATTTTAAAAAATGATCAACTAACCTTGCAGTCCGATGACGGCGGTTTCCTTCCTGAATGCCGTCGGAGACGCGCCTCTCGTGCTACTCTTCGGTGATGGAAAACTCATTGCGGATAACCGCCCGGTTCGGTCTAGAGCGAGCGTTAAAGAGGGAGTGACACAAATGTCTGGGTAACTGAGCTTTCGAAGCCAGAGGATGTGGCACGCACCGTTCGCTAATGATAATTGAGCCTTTTTCGTGTCTCTCCTTCTTTAATGAATGTCGTACTGCTCCTAGTTCTCTGGACATCTTTTCCGACTTAAAGAAGGTGTCCCACGAATATCTGGCTAATTGAGTTCTCTATTTGAGGTGGTGGGTCGCTGTTACCCGATAACAGTTTCGAAACTCCCAAGTCACCATTTACCGTTTGAACTGAGTTATAAGCGACTGGCGGCGTTCCAAGTGACCCTGAAACGCAGGCAACGAGCGAGAGAGCGTGCGGAATGAGGAGAGCGCCCCTCTCAATCCTCACTTTGCATAATCGCCTGCGCGATTCGTGGGACGCCTTCTTTAAAAAAAATAATTTTAAAAATTGTATTTGAGGGTGGCTGCTACGAGGGCTACCTCGTCAAGGCAGCTTACTCTCCTGTGAAGAAAGGCGACCAATTCGAGTGCAGAATTACGTAAGAGTGACAAAACATTCACAATAATTATAACTAATCATGATTATTATTATCTTAGACAAGGCAATGAAGGAATCGAAATCCGCATCAACGGACGTCTTGCGATGACCTACGAATACCGATTGGGAATGCGCTACGCCGTCAAAGCTCAGGTATTTGCTGTACACTTTATATCGCGAAGTGTAAGTAATTTTCAATAAGGAATTTCTAAATATTATTTATTTTTTTACAGATTCCCAAAGCAATTACACTCAAGCACTACCGCACTGGCGTCTATCCTCCAGCGCCGTACCGCTTGGACTTTGCCACGCAACCACTGCTCTTGGGTAAGATCATTATATTTTACCCCCATCCTCAAATAAATTCCAAAATATCAGTAATCAAAACAATCACAGGTGACTATGTACACTTCAACGGAGTGCCCCTTGACGGAGCCTTCAACATTTCTCTGCACGGTAGTGGCGATGAGACACTCTACACGCTGCAGTGGATGAAGAGCGAGAAAAAGGTGAATCTTATTTTGCTGAAACTCCGGTCATTTTGATTCTTCCATCATGTTCAGATCGTCCAAACACTTGCGACGAAGGGTGGAGTGAAGACGATCGAGCAAAGTGCAAGTTCGCTGACAATTGGAGTGGAATTCGACATCGTCGTGATGAACAAAGCCCACACCATTGAGGTTCGTCCTTCCGTACCAGCGCATGGAAATGGAAATCTATAGTTACTAAATCACTATGCAAAGGAGTTCTGGAGAAGAGATTAGGCCCTCCGTCAGAATTCGTCTCGAATAATCACTGGCTACATTGTAGACCTACATCAACGGGGAGCTTATCAAGTTCTTCGACGAGAATGTTGATAACTTTGAGAAGAGATTCCGCTCCGCCAAACTGACTGGACAGGTAAGGTGGACTTCAATTGGTTTGATATGTAATTTTTGACAAATTGTTGAATTAATCAATTATTATTTTTAGGTGAAACTCTTCGAGCAGCGTAGAGGTCCGAAGAAGATTGAGGGAGTGCCAAAGTGGAAGAAAGATAATGGAGGCGGCAAATGATGCCGGATTTGAATTGATTGTAGACTGATAAAAGCATCGCAATATTATATTTTTCATATCAAACTATCGTATTTATCAATACAATTAACTGAACATATGCATATATTTAACACAGGAAACGGAATTCCGTGGTTCAACCTCGGACATCGCCTGTTGTTTCTTTATAAACGTGTATTCCGGTTCTAAATTTTTCCCGTATATTCAGCGCATTGGAGATGCTCTTGTCATGTCACATCATTCAAGCAATTTGCCCTGCAAGAGGAGAAGTTGATGTATTAGCCTGTTATATAACTTCTACTAACCCATCAGGAATTATTGCGAGTTGATCACAGAAGCGCTGAGTGTTTGATACTTCTCGATTCGTCACTTCTTCTATCACATGCTTGAATAACTTTTCACAGTTGTGTATCTATTCCATATTCTTCACATCTAAATATAGATCTGGTTCCTCTTTTTTAGCATCGCTGAGATCGTGTAGAAATCTAGAGAATTTATAATTATTTAAAAACACGAACAATATAATAAATACAATAAGAGAAATACAGAAATAAGACGTCGGTCACGCACGGGGACTTTGTGTCTCAGCCTGGCTAGAATGTGCTGATTTGTCTCGTTGTTAACATTCTACAAGCGTGGCTTTGAAAGTTCCTGGCGTTATATATTTGAAATTGAAGGAGTCTTATGGTCAGCAGTTGAAGGGGGCAACTTTTTTCGGGTCGCTCGAGGCCTCACGAGCCTTTCGCAAGCGTTTGCAAATGACTGGGATAAAACCTTAGCACACTACCCGGCGATATCTTGCGAGCGAGCGAGTGCAGCATACCAAAGTAGTTTACTTGGTCGGATTTATGACTTGCTTTTTTTAAATCGATGTAGACTAACTTTTTTTTAATTATCGGAAGGCGAACAGGGATTGTTGGGTGATATTTAGACCACTCTAGGAACTTCAATCTCACTCTCCTAGCATGTATCCCTCTCCTACAATACCCAGCTCCCTCCGCTAGTGCCCCTCTCCCTCCTCTGGAGCCCACTCTTCCTTCACTACAGTATCCCTATCTTCCTCCCCTACCGTATCCCCATCTCTTTCTCACCTACCGTATCCCCATCTCCACACTACAGTATCCCAGTCTCCCTCTCCTACCCTATCCCCGTCTTCCTCTCCTACCGTATCTCCCACTCCCCCCCCCTAGTACCCCCTCTCCCTCCCTCTAGGATCCCCATCTTCAATCCTCAAGGATCCCAAATCTCCCTCCCTCTAGAATCCCCATCTCCATTCCTCGGGGATCCCCATCTCCCTCCCTCTAGAGCCCCAATACCCCCCAAACCCTCAAGATCCTCACCCCAAGAGGAATACCCCTAGAGATCCCAAGAGCCTCCCCACCAACCTCTCCTCAGCGCCTCCAGACCACTAAGCACGCGCACAAGATAGACGAATGAAGAGTGAACCCCCTCCCCTCCTCTCCCTCTCTCTCAATTTCAATCAATTCGGATTATCCCCTCCCCTCGACTCTCGCTAGTAAAATTACTCTCTCATTTCACACACTCTCTCGCCTTCGACCTCGGTAATTGAATCAAAAACCCCAGAAATCGCTCACACCAAAATATAGAAACGCGTCTAGGTATAGTTGACTAGCCTCCTTCGGAGGCTAGTTCCTGCGGAAGGCAGTGTCGCGCAGCGACACGGTTGCCACGCGGCAATGCGAATTTATCAAGTGAAATTGTGAAAAATCTTTCTGAGATAATTCATGAAATGCAGCACCAAACAAACAACAAACAAAGTGGAAAGATGTTTTTATCTTTCATGAAAGGGCAAAAGTTACGAAATCTGTTAAGCTGTGTGTTACGAAAGATGCACTGCGAGTCAAAAGATGCAATGTGAGCGAAAGAAGGCAAAAGTTATGTGTATGTGTGTCTTATGTATAGTCTGGTTTTCGATGTAATCTTGATTCTTGATGATGATAATCGAATTCTGAAAATAAATTAAAATAGATTGTTGGATGATTAGAATCTCACCAGACAATGTTGTTGAATACGATATTCTTCAGGGCCTTCTTGCCATTCTCATCACCAATAGTTCTCAATGAATATATCTTGATATCTGCTGGGCTTCGAACACGGGACAGAGCCACGTATGATTGCCCATGAGAGAATGGCTCACTCTCAAGAATCAGGCCAACTTTCGTCAGAGTCTGACCCTGCGCCTTGTTCACAGTCATGGCGAATGCCGGCCACAGAGGGAATTGAGTTCTCGCAAATGAAAGTCCATCGATGGGTGATTCATAGGAGCATCTGATGCGAGGGATCGGAAATACGTGACTGTTTTTCGAAGTATCGGAGATATTTCTGCACATAATACAAATTACCACTCCCGCATCGTTTCTCACAAATTCTTCCACAATCATTCTAGTTCCATTGCAAAGTCCAGCGACAAGATTAATGTTTCGAAGAAATACAACCGGACTTCCCTTTTTTAGTTTCAGAATATGTGGAGGCAATCCTCCTGGTGTTCTACCCTGAAGGTCTTCGAGAGAATCCATTGGTGTTTCATTATCGGCACTGATTTCGTGCTCAGTTACTCCAATCATTTCCACCAAATCTCCTTTGAATCTATTCATTAGATTATCGTTCAAAGACAGAACTTGATCATTAGTCATGCAAAGCAGCATTCGACCTGTCATTTGTGTTGGATTATCGAGAACTTCTTGTGGGAACACATGATCGATAGTCTCTGATTTCGTTTTTCCCACTAAATTCTCTGGAATCTCAATATATCGCCCATCATAATCATCAGTTTTGCCCCTTCCGACCTCTTCTAGCCACTGTCTAAATTCATTTTCGTTTTCGTTTACTCTCAGATTTTTCGTCAGTTTATGGATTCTAAATGCTGGCCAGAGGTCGGAAGCGCCTTTCAAAGTGTAAGGAAGAATTGCTTCTCCTTTGACTCCCTGTACTATGCATAGCGTTTGCTTCCAATCTCCGCTCATAAGTACAGTCACTCCTCCGAATGGAAGTCCTCTTCGACCCTCGGGGACAATATTCTTCATTGTATCGCTAACCCAGTACATAACAAATTTGTTAAGCATTGGCGCTTCATCCCAAATTATCAATTCCGTACCAACAAGATATTTACCGACATTAGTCATTACATCTTGAGGCGGCTCCTTTCGCTCTTTCAAGTGCAATTCAACTCCAAATGTAGAGTGAACAGTTCTTCCATTTCTCAGTAGAATAGCAGTGACTCCAGAAGATGCCATTACTACAACCTTTCTGCCGTTCATAATCGCTCGATTAATCACGTAATTAGTCAAAACTGTTTTACCACAACCTCCACTCGCTTCGAGGAAATGCAAGTGTCGATTAGACTTTCCTTCGAGTGAATCAAATATTGCTGTAGAGACGGATCGCTGTTCATCAGTAAGAATTGCCTCAGTCTTTTCCATCTCAGCTTTTATCTCGGTCATTTGATAATCAAGATTCTCTACTTCATTAACATCAACAACGCCCACCTCAGGAAGGTTGAATTGTTTAAGATTCAAACCATGATGGCGAATTATCGATTGAATATGTGCCAAAGCAACTCTATCCTTTTTCTCATCACTCATCTCTTTCTTCTTGTCTCTCGGATGTAGAAAAGTCTTGTATTTTTCCCATAGTTCCGGAATATTCGCTGCATGTCCTTGAATTATAATCGTCGCGAAAAGAGATCTCATTTGGTATGGGAAAGAAAAATCAGAAACTCTTTTCAAGCAATCGTCCCATTCTGTTTCATCTTTGAGGTAGCCCTTTTTCCGTGCAGCCTCAGCGAATGTTTCATATTTGACTCCGTTCTCATCAGTAAGCAAATCATCAAAACTTTCATAACCTTTCGCACTTAGTATCATCACATAGAGTGCGTATAATTCGGGTCTTCTCGGAGAAACGGGAATAATTCGTGAAATCTTCCGCACATTATTC